>VZTQ01006195.1:0-229802 GCA_013400755.1 Pelecanoides urinatrix | reverse complement strand
AAGAAGAGCTGAGAGGCAGAGATGGGATATCTAAAGAAAACCTCCCTCGGGAGGTGTAGCCAAAGTGCGGTGCAAAATCTCCCTCAGAAAGGCTGTTCTTGGGGCAAAAATGGGGACCCAAAAATCTAAAGCTTGAAAAACATTGCTATAAAAAAAAAAAACGCTGTGCCCTTCTTGGTGCAGATTAGCAGAAGCGCGGGGCCCTGTCAAGGGTGGACGGTCCTGAGAAGGCACCATATGAAGCCAGCAGGCAGCTGGGCCTGTTTTTTGGGGTGAAAACAGGGGTTTTAAGGAGCAGCCTGCAAAATGGCAGTGTCGGGTGGGGGCTCTTTAAAACTGTGTTTATGTATTTAAATCGTGCCTGTGCGCACATATATGCATCTATTTGCGCATATATACACCTTACATATACATATACATGTATTTTTGTGTGTATATACATGAAACACCCGCCTCAAGGCCTTGACTGGAGGCAGCGAAACACCGCCCCGTAACCATGGCGACGGGAAACCCGGGAACTGCCCCAGAGGTGACGCCGGCCCTTTAAGGCAGCCGCTCACGTGGTGCGGGAGGGGGCGGGGTGAAGCGGCCGGTAGGCGGAAGTCGCCCGCCGCCACCTCAGCTCGGCGTCGTTCAGAGCCCCAACATGGCGGGCATCAAAGGTACCGAGTGCTCCCGGCCCGCGGGCGGGCAGCGGCTCGGAGCTGCCGTCCNGCCTTCACCTTATACTCCAGGATCCCTCTAATTTGGGAAAGCTCTTGGTTCCTGACCCGCTTGCCTGTATTTCCTGTTCCCTGTGTGGTGACTGTCGTTTTTGTGGGGCGGTGGTGTGAGTTGAATCAGCAAGGTGATGCAAATTTAAATAAATTAAGGCTTGGTCATGTGAGAGAGTGGATCCTGCTCTACAGGAGGCTGTATGAGTGCTTGTGCCAGTGCGCAGGGAAAACGAGGTGGGGTTGCCCTTTTGGGTGAAAGCTTGTGGTTAAATCACGTAATCCACTGTTCAAACCATAAAGCAGGATTACAGCTATTGCAATTACTTTTTCTAGACAGAAGATACTTTTTATTGAAGCATCCATCTAAACTGATTGTGTGTTTCCTTTTTTCCCTCCCTCCCCAGCGTATACTGGCCTCTGTTTGTCTTAATATTTTACTTCATCTGCCCCATTCCCCACTTCATTGCAAAAAGAGTAAGTGATGACAGTGATGCAGCCAGCAGTGCCTGCAGGGAATTGGCATATTTCTTCACAACTGGAATTGTTGTTTCTGCCTTTGGATTTCCTATAATCCTTGCACGGGTTGAAGCGGTAAGTTCTGCTTGCTAATTTTTATTGTAAGACACCAGTTACTGAGTATAATCTTTAAGTGCGCTGTTGCGCTGCTTGTAAATCCTATCTTTAATTTCATGATTGTAGATTCTGATGAAAATAATCACTCTGCTGAAATTTTGTCTGTCAGCGCTGCTTTTTGACCTGAACAAAGGACTTGCATGACTGAAAAGTTTTTAGCTGGGTTTTTCCCTAGCTTTGTTTTGGTCCAGTACAAGATATTCTCTCCTCCTACATCTCATGCCTCTCTGCCTCATCAACTTTTGCACTGCTTGTTGCGCCACCTTCCTTATTTTTATCTCAGAATGTCTGCTTTCTCCATTTAGGGTGCTGAAAACTTGGTGACTGGAGTGCATTATCAGTTAAAAGATAAAAGGCCAAACTTCCAGAGCTGCCCTTCTGGTTTTCAAAGCATTTCCCAAGCTCATGCTTTGTCCCCTCAAAGTCTGAGGAAATTCTGCTAGCTTCTTTTCTCTTTGCTTTCTGAACTGCTCTTCAGTGGTGAGATTTTGTCACATTTGTTTTGCAAGGCAAAGAACTCTTTCATCCTGTCTCCCAAGCTACCCAATGATGTTTTTATGTGTTGCGTTGTTTTTCCTCTTCAGTCTTTCAGTTTTGCTTAAAACTTGTGTGCTTAGTTTTAATTTATTTGTAATGCACAGTTTCCCTGACACTGCATTTCTGTTTTTAAGTTGTGGACTTGACAGTAGGCAGAACCAGAAGTGACCACGAGAGGGAACTCTAATTCATAGCTATATCTTTTAAGAGTAAATGTCACTTATCTGAGTAAACTTAGTCGGTCAGATCGTTAAAGGAAGCTATTTACCTTTAAGACCACGTACTGTTTTCCATGCTTGTTACTGGCATTTATTTGAAAGGCGACCTTTTATTTTGTTGCATAGCAATTAAAGGAGAGCACTGGTTTCACCAGATTTTTCTATGACTTAGGTACGTTTTAGTGATTTGTATGGCAAGGTAATTATTTTGTTCTAAAACATAGCATTATTAGCCTGTCTGTTGAAGTGTTGTATTAGTAATATGAATGGTTGCTAATTGAATAATTAGTCACGTACATTTAATTATTTATTGTTTGTCTTTTTTCTTTAGGCTTTTAGCACCTTTCTGTAGTATTTCTTTTAGTTTATCTAATGCATATATATAACTGGCCTGAACTTATCTTATAAGAACTGCTTTGATTGTTTCATTTCCTTGCATTTCAGATCAAATGGGGAGCCTGTGGTCTGGTGCTGGCTGGCAATGCAGTCATTTTCCTTACTATTTTAGGCTTTTTTCTTGTGTTTGGTAGAGGAGATGACTTTAGCTGGGAACAGTGGTAGGACATCGCTCTGATGCTGGTAATATTTTACAGCATGTATCACTATATGTATACTCTGTGTGTGTATATGTGTACATATTATAACATATGTGTGTGTGCACGCTGAGATGTATGTATGTGCATATGCATGTAGTTTTACATTATCAGATCATAACATGCTTTTTTAAAATGCATTTCAGCCAAAGGGAAAAGGCCCTTGTGACAGCTGTCTTAATGTATTCAGTAAAAGCTTGAATCACTGTTGCAAATTTGTCCCCAAGTAAGTTTACAAAACCTAAGCTGTTTTACTTTAATTTTCACTATATATGCATTAACTTTTGTTTTAATCACAATAGTATCATTGATACATCTGATATTGGTCAGCATGCCTGTTGGTTTTTTCTAACCATGTAATCAAAATAGGCCAATATAAAGATTGTCCTGCTTGGTATTGTTCAACTTGATCGATCCTTCTGCTTTGATTAGGGATGAATGAGTACTTGCTTTTCATTTGAGTAATTGTAATTGTAGTGTTTTTTCTTGAAAACATAAAAACAAACATAGGTTATGCCAACTCTTTTACTACCTAATGAAAGAAAAAGAAAATAACCTTGGTTAAAAATCCTTCCTTCCACTTACAGTGTCCATTAAAAAAATAATCCCCCCCCCCCCAAGATACTCAGGCTTTGTCCCTATTCAACTTAACGACTGTGGATATATTTCGGGAATAATATGCTTGTGATGCCTCTTTAATGCTTAGAGCTGACATTACTTCTTTTATGAAGGTTCACAAAAGAAGAAACTATGCTCAGGACACTTACAATCACAATGTAGTATACAACTCTATTCTTATACGTGAAATGCCTGAATTGCAAAGAAGTGAGTGTTCTGCTGCGTAGGACTTATCTCCTCAGTTCTCATTGCTTTTAAAACATACTTATTCAACTGCTATTTTTTTGTCTCTAAGAAGAGATTGTTATATTAAAACTATATTTTTAACTGGCATTATCCTAGTAAACATTCACATCATCGCACTTATAAAAGTAAACTTTATTACTCTTTTGACCTATTGAATCCTGCAAATTGTGGAGGCTTGTAGTCTTGTAAAAATTCATTCTGATACAACCCTAACTCTAGAAGACATTTCAGTAATCTGCAAAGGGGTAAAGGAAGAGACACCTTAGTTTATTCTTTCGTAGAAAAATGGACATAAAGAGGTTTCTGCTCTGTGAAGTAGGAAGCTGAATTCCTGCATAGGGTATGTTTTAACATTGCAAGTTCTTTAGACTAGCAGATTGCAAATGAGTATCTTACAGTTGTGTGAGTCAGTTCACAGCTGACTGTTATCACCCTGTATAGCTATGAGGGACATTGCATAAGGAGGTAATAGAATCCACCCTACAAGACGTGGCAGCTTCACCAAGGCAGTGCTTTTTGCCCCCCTAAGCTGTATGGAACTACTTGTGCTGCTCTCCAAACTCGCTCAATACTCGTGTACTGCAAAATGGTGTCCTGTGGATTGCTGCGCAGAGCAAAGGTTCAAAAATTAATGAGTGTTACATGAGTGCTCTAATACTGGGTCTTTTGTTCATGCTCAGTGCCCTAGAAGAAGGGTAGAAATCGTTCTGTGGTCCAAGTAATATAGTATCACTTAAGTAGGAATGGAATATCACGTTTCGGGAAGGTTAATTACATGTTTCAAATTTAAACTTCAGATGTGTGTAAGGTGAACAGTTCAGTGCTGAGGAATGCCGAGTAGCTGTATTTTATACTGAAGTGTGTCTAGGCTGTGATTCTTGTAAAAGAAGAATTAACATTAAATGACAGTTTTTTCTGGATGTTGATGCTTCATTAAAGACATAGAAATATAGTTGTAAAGATGCTGTGCATAAACAAGTTGTCTTACAGTGTCTTCTTCCTGACTTAGGTGAAATCTGTTGGACCCTACTGATTTGTAAAGTACTACTGGGGAAACTATTTGTTCTAATTGTGAGCCAGGTTGATTAGAGTAATCATGGTTTCCATGTATAAGTCCTGCTTTGATTTTTGAAGAAGTTGCTTTTTTTCCTATTGGTACTTTTCATTGAAATTGGTGAAGTAAAACAGCAACAATAATACACAATTTAAGTGCCTGATCCTGTAAATGCCTAAAGTCATTGCTAACAATTCTATTTAACTCCTGTTAAAGTACTCGTGTGCTTGCAGGGTTAAGTTCTTGAGTATTTTTACCCCTTAGAATTTATGTACTGAAGGCTGCAATAGAAGTCTACAAAACTACTCAATTATTGATGAAATTTTGCTTTCAAGGCAGTGGCGTGAAAAATGACTGGGATAAATTTTTCTTTAAGTTAGAGAATCGTTATTTGTAGAATCTGTTCTAGATCTATTGGTAAATAGTGTGCTTGTGGCAAATTCGGGTACAGGCGGTAAACATGACAATCTAAAATGAAAAGGAGGACTAGAAAGTACAGTCTTGAAGAGAGGTTGCTTCTTTGACAAATTATTCTGTTGTACTGTATTTCCTCTGATGTTACTGTGGTTGGTGGGTACCTCATGAAATGGCAGGTAAATGTGGAATGGAGAAAGTCAATGTTTTTTTTTTTTTTTTCTTCTTTTGAAGCAGCTACATGCACTAATCCTTAATGTGAACTTCATGCAGTTTCCACCATGGACTTTTATTTTAAAATGTTTAACTTTAAGAATTGTGTTTAACAGTGTTTAAATCATGGAAATCTTCCTTGACCTCTTTAAAAGTAAATTTGCTTGAATGAGTCTTCGATATCAAATAGATTAAAAAAAAAAAAATTCAGTGCTTTTTTTACCAAGAGCTTCACTCATTCACACAAACCTGGTGCTTTGATGGCCAGTACTGGGCACACTGTCACTATCTACCAGTAGCAATTCACTGTGGTTTCTCTGAAATTGTTTTCCTGTATGGAATTGAATACTATGTATCCAAAGTGCCTTAATTTCGATACTATGCTGATTTTGTGAATGCATATACATGGCAATATCACTATGTCTCATAATCAGGTGAAAATCTGTTATGGCATTTTATAAAGCTTGCTTGTCAACTAATCATGTTTTCTGTAATTCAGAATGCAGTGCGGCTTTTGTAACTTTTGTAAACACTATTTTCTGTGATTGCCAGGTTCTTGAGAGGATGAAGTATTAAAAGATGGAAATTAAAACATATTCTACTTTTCTTTTTGAATTGTCTAATAAAACTGACTTTTTGAATTGTCTAATAAACATATCTGATGCTTAAGTATTTGTCTGTCTTAAATTTCAAGAGGTGACAACAGACTCTTGTGTGAGAGGAAAGATAAGAGAAACAACATATCCATTGGTGCTTTCATAATGGTATTGTAGCTGCCAGGCATGGCCACAGTAGGAGGTTAACGAGCAGTTCAAGTGTCTCTTGTACTGGTGTTGATATTTCTTAATTGCTTTGTAGTGAAATGGGGTCTTCAAGTGGATTCTCAGTATTGTGACCCTTGGAGGCTATTTTGCCAGGTGTTCTTTCTCCCAGAGCTCCTTCACGTCTTTTTTCTGGAGATATATAGTAAGTGCTTGTGGTTCTGGGCTCTGCAGAGGCTTTGGTACTTGACTTCTTGGTCATCAGGAAGGTCAGTCAGTGCTGATGAGATCAAAACACGGGGGAACAAATTTCAGAAGCCATGATCTAATTGCAGTAGGTGGAATTACTGTTATGTCATGCATTATTGTAGAGGTCGTATTCAAATATGCGGGTAAATTATCATCACTTAGCTCTTACGTACATGGTAAATCTGTCAGCTTTTTAAAGGCGTTCAAAAAAAGATGGTATGTAAGATAATACTTGACCTCTTCCACTTTCCTTGCTTCAGAAGAGTCTAGAGGAAGACACATCTGTTCTGTCAGCACTGATGGAACCAGGGATGCAGAAGACATCAAAGCTCGCTCTCTTTTCTAGGTCAGTACTCCTGTAGTTAAGTTGGTGAATATATTAAGGGGGTGATTTTGATCCCACCAGTGTTTGTGAAAATGAAGACTGCTCAGTTATTTCAATCAATTTGTAAAAGCACCCGCCATCAGGAGAAGGCGGCTATAGTGTCTGTGTTCTGAATAGCTGATGCTTTCTGTTCACAGCAATGATTTGAGTAACTAAGCTTTAGAGAAGGTGAGTGTATTTGTGCTTTGAGTCAGTTAGCTGCTGGCTTTGCCCTGTTTTGCAAAATGAATGTTTGGGATTGCTGTCCTGTACTGCCTAGTCCAGCTCACGCTTTGCATATAGAGTAACTTCAGGCTCTAGGCTTGGTTCCTGAGCTCCCTTATTTAACCTGGTTCTGGATTTGCTAGTATTATCTGTATGGTATAACTGTAATTTCTTATCCCTTCCACCCTTTTCCTGTAGCTGCTTGTTTTTGAAGTTAACAGAGCTGTTCCCTGTCAACTTACACTTAGCTGGAGAAAAAAAATAAAATACGCATAAGAGGTCAGGAGCAGGGGGTACTGGTCACAGTCTTGCACTGCTTTTGTGGTGTGTTAGTCCTTTAAGAAAGCTGGTAACCTTCCTAACTAGTTATGATCTTGGGTAACTTTCTAAAAACTTTAAACAGACTTTAATCCCATAAAATGAATGTAAGCTCGTTAGTACCCGGGAGTTAACCAAACAAACTTGTCCTAGTAAGCCACATGTAGATTTTTATTGTTAAACTGAAAATTATGTAAAGCTCTGAAATTATTTCTATAACCCTGATCTCAATTGTTAACACAGCATGACTTTTAAGATACTGCATCATTTACTCTGCGGGGATTGTTTCTGATCTATGATAATGGATGAAAAGACTATTTCATTAAGCTGGATGCACACCAGGTACTAATGACTAATTGATTTGTTTAAGTGGCCCCTGCAAATACATGACCAGTATGTACTAGAGGGCTTTACAGGGAAGTGTCTCTTGATAAAACATGTAAGGAAGCATTGACTGGTGAATTGTGATTAAATTTTAAAGATCAGCTGGATGCTCTTAGAGGAACATTTTCTCCAATGACCTGTTCCTATATTTATCTCTCGTTTTATTGTTTTGCTTTTGCTCTGTATGTTGAGGTTTATTTCAGCTGTGTCTCTGAGTTATTTTCAAAAATTGGTTACAGTTGGTTTTGCCTTGTGACTAGCACTTCATCTGGGAGGTACTTCACTTATTTTTTTGGAATTCCTACTTCCCATAGACTAGTTCTAGATTTTAACAAGTATTATGGATGCTGCTTCTTTCTAATGGCTCGTTTTAAATGGACTGGTTGATTGTTCCCTGCTTCCTTTTCCGTGAGGGTGATCGTCCCTTGTCTGCCTGTGCAGATGGCTTTTTCTCCTGCTGGCCCTCAACACGTGGAGGTCCTTATGGCAATCTATGAGGCAGATACTGCTGGGGAGGGCACAGGGATCATAAAAACATACTATTTCCCCCCAGAAAATTCTTAGATGATAGGAGGAAGATTGTTTTCAAAGTGAGACTAAACCTATGACTTTGTTTAATAAAGTAATTTATGAATAATGAACATAATTGTGCAAAATTGCATGTAATATAGTCTTGATTTGGAGTCTTTGCATATAGGGAAGTCATCTTCCTGTGAAACATGCTTATAACATTGCTCTCTATTAAAATGAAGAATTTCGAGTATGTAGTTACAGCAGTCCTCCCAGGTGTTGTGGTCTGAAACCCTGGTATTTGCTCTGTTAGCTGTTTGCTTGCTAGCATCTGAACTGGCATTCGGTGGTGGAAGTTACCTGTGTTACATTGTGGTTTTAATTGCATGTTTTCCTGGGGAATGCTTATAAAATTAACTGCTCGCTTTTGTGGAGTTTAAAAAAACCCAAACCACACACAAAAACCCCCTACATCATATTCAAGTTCAAGCTGTATATAGTTAATTCGAAACCTGTAAGTGGAGAATAGAGTGCTGAGGCTCAAATAGAGTTCGAGGCAAAAAGGGATGTTGATGTCTCCTTGTAGGTCCGGGAGGTCAGCTGAGGCTATTGATGTCTGTGAATTTTTGTTTTGTCACCTGCTTTCAGCTTCATTTTCCAGTATCCTGGCTAAGGTTCTTTCATTTTCTTGGTCAACATGAATAAATGATAGATACTGCTTGAATGTTTTTGTTTGCTTGAGGATTTGGGGAGAAGTTAAGCGGTATTTATCGTGCTTTACAAAGCATATGCTTGGAATAAGAGGATTGATCGTGACATTAATATGTTTTGCTTACCCTTTGTTGTGACTGTTTGATCTGGGCTTGTGATTTTGTTACTCATTTAATTCCTGCCTAAGACTGGTATTTCACAATATAATAGGAGCCTTTGTTACCAGTCTTCCCTCTTTTTAAAAAAAAAAAAGGCCTTTGCACAACACAAACAAAAGCTGCAATATTTGTAGCTTACTGGCTACTGATCAAGTTCTCCCCTTTTGAAGCTGGTGGGAATTTGGTGTTGGGGTCAACGGGGTGGGGAAGGAGAGATGAAAGAGGCCTAATGCTGTTAGATACCGAAACCCTTCATGTCTGAGGGCAATCCGTGAGCGTGCTAATGAGTCACTTCTGTGGAATAGAGTGTCCATCTCGTCTGAGTGTCTGTTTCTTCTGGCTGCGCTACACAGGATATGGGGGTGATGTTGGCTACAAAAATCCATATGCCTGTATTTCAACAGAGGGCACTTTACTCCGGGAGAGGATTTAACAGCTTGTCCTTGTTTCTAGTAACATGGCTCAGTGTCACCCTGCATGGCCAATCTTTCTTTGGTATTCTGGTTTTTTCTAACTAAATAAATACTAATGATTGCAAGGAGACATTAGGATGTTTTAAACAACCCCATGATGATAAAACAATTTCCCATATAATAAGTCTTGAAAGAGAACTGAGTTTAATTTTAAAATATTAAGAAATGCAGAATATTTCTCATATGCATACATAAAGTAAATTTTACCGTTTGAATCAGATAATGCAAAATAATACACCTTAGGCACTCCAGAGCATGCTCTCTCTTCTATTCATTCCTTCAAAGAAGATTGCATTCTTAACAAATATTTTGCTGTTTAATTAAAATCTACAGCAGAAAATATATTAGTTTACAAGGATCTTTTAATAGCTAGACAGATACTCATTAGAAACAACTTCAAAATACTACATTCTGGTAGTCTCATTAGTGAGCAATGTGTAAAGTTAATTAGGATTCAGCAAATATCCTCAGTTAGGATTCAGATTATTCAAATCCCTTTAGACACCTAAAGATTGATGCAGGTGTCTCTTTGTTCCTCTCCTCTTTTACAGTGGTTGTACCGCATCGTTAGTCTGTTCTCCTCATCTTTCTTTAGTCCTTTTCCCCCAGGGCCCAGCGCTGCAAAGAAAGCACAGAAGGCCCCAGCTCCAAATCGGTGTTGAGCTGCAGCTCTGTCCCGACTCCAGCCCTCATCCGAGCTCTTGGGGTTGCTCAGGCGGCCTCAGATCCCTTACCTAACCCTAGCCCACGGTAGGGCCTAGGGTCCCCTCGCTGCTCCACATGTGTTTTTGGCTACAGTTCTATTAAAATCCAACCTAAAGCAACCCTCCCCCAGTTGCTGGCAGTTCCAGGTTCTCCGGAATAAGAGAGTGAATGTTAAAAGTCCCACAGTCAGTAATTGCAACCAGTCCCTGCTTCCCTGCCCTGATGGGACTGAGCTATTGTCAACTCCGGGTGTCACAAGAAGCTGAGCCAAAAGCAAGTCACACATTCAAAACAACTTAACAAACACTGATTTATGGATAGTATTAACGACATGGAAAGAGGGGCAGGCAAGTGGCAATTTAGAAAGAACCATGTCATAAAATACTAATTGGTTCTGGATGTGAATTGATGGCTCTGACTTCCAATTTCTAATTACTTAAAACTTGTGTTTAACAGAAAGAGGCTAAAAATACTCAGTGCTCTTCTGTAAGGACTGGCTGTTTCAGATACACCAAGAAACCATTCTGAGATGACAGTTTCTTTAACTGGAGAGAAACAGCTTGGGCAATTATAGTTCCTCCTTTTGAGTGCTATTGTCTTGGTTGTCCTTGCCACATTTTTCCTCATTTGCCTTTTGGTGTCTTTGCTATTAAAGCCAGGATTTGTTGTATAACTTGCTATAGCAACATACATATTAAAAAAGCAATTATCTTTTTTTTTTTTTACCACAACCTCGTTTAAGGAAAAAATTGAGTTTGCATTTTGTAACCATAACACTGGCTAACTTTTAAAATGTCTTGTCTGTCCAAGATGGATGCTTGGCCTTGAATTTGAGACCTGCACAACAGTTTGTGTTGAGGTGCTGAATGCTAACTCCTGTTGTTGTAGTCACTTTTCTGTCAAATGCATTAATAAACCAGAGGGCTTGGGTGGAAGGACAAAGTTCATTCCCCAGAAGGTCCCTTGGGATGTAATGAGGATTATCCAGAGCCTCTTTTTAGATGTGGTAAGACTAAGCAGAACAGATGTGTGGGTAGCCTTGAGATCGAGTCCTTATTTTCAGAGAAATTAGCACATGCTCTTAAAGAATGTGCTTTTTGAGCGTCATGTACTAATAGATGGTATAAATCCAGCATTACTAGGTAAGGCCAGTAATCACTATACCAGGATGCATTTCATTAACCTTACTCCACTACAACTGGCACAGCAGAAGTGTCTAGATTATATCCCTGATTTGCCCCTGTGTGGAGAAAAATTCTATTTGTTAAAAGTTCACCATTTATCTTTGCTTAAAAGCTTAACCCAAAATCCCCTAAAAATCAGCGGAAAGCCTCCAGGTTTTAGTGAATTCTGTACAAGATCCTGGCAGGAACAGTTTTACATACATATTTCCAACAACGCTTCCAACTCGGGGATTCGAGTACTGAGTTTGCCACAGAATATCTGATAACCAAGTCCTATAGTAGGTCAGGACTTGTGCTTTTCTAGCAGCATGTAAAGGTGTATTTGTACAGATACACCTTTGATTTATCGTGGGATTTATCGTGGTAATAGGTGGGATTTATTGTGTTAATAGGGAAAAATTATAGCTCTCTGGGACAATTACTGTTAAATGTATAAGTACATACATATATATATTCATATATATATATTCATAAACTCCCATGCAGACTTTTGTAGGTATAATTTCTTTCTGTGCATTATGCATAATGACTGCAGGATGAGGAAAGAGCCCACTCTTTCACTAAGACAGAACTGTTTTCCTGCAGCAAGTCACCTGAAAGACCAAAAAAGAAAAAAATATCTTATGGAAGAGCTTTTCTCTTGCAAGTTAGTGAGTTGTCTGGGTGTTGAATTGGACTAAATGATGGTGGTAGATTGATCATTAACTAGTAAGAGGATTCCAGCATGAATAAATAAGTCAATCCTGCTCTTCTCAGAGCTTGATTCGGCTCCTGTTGAAATCACTGGGTTTCAGGTTAGGCCTGAATTTTCCATTCCCTCTGTGAGCAGCGCATAGTTTGGTACCTTCATAGTCCAATTCAATTTCAGTGGAAATCTTTTCATTAGACTGAAGAGAAAGAGTGCAGCTGAAGTAGATTAATGTCGTGTCTGGTGGCTTTTGAGGAGGCAAAATGCAATGGAGTGCAGTGCAAATGAAAAGGTAGTGGTTCCTCATGGTGCAGCTCCACATGAGACCATCAGTAGCTGTGATGCTACGCTGATATCTAAGACAGGTTAAAGTTTACAGTTTTTCTTAAGATGCCATGGTGATATTTCTGATTTTTTTAAGAAAAAGTCACAGATGCTTTTAATTGGGCTGTAATGTCTTACTTGCCTTTTTAGTGGTGAGATATATAGTAAATTCTCAATCTTAAAGGCTTTGTTAATAATTTTTAGAGTTTTGAAAGATAAACTTTTTCACTAGCTCTGATTTGGCATATTTGGATGGTTTTAAATGTTCTGTTTTAAATATAAACTCCTACTCATGTCCTAAGCTGTAAGAATGGAAGAATTTTTATTAAATATAAAAACTTAATGTGTGCTTTATAATATTTCATAGTATATGCTCTGGCAGTGTTTACGATTTACTGTGTTTCACTGTGTGAAGCTTGTTCAAAAATGGTTTCTCAAACTTTGTGGGCTGTGAGGTATTTTTAAAATCTATACCTTTTTGATTTGGTATGAAAAATGGCCCAATTAACTTAATTTTAGCTTCATCTTCTGTTTATACAGTGAATGCTGACAAGTGGTAGAAGTCATAGTTAATGACAGCACTGATATCTATACATACTCCTTTTTTTTAGTGACAAGAATAATTACACTGATCGGCAGAAATGAACATAAAGTTGATTTTTGTGGATCAGTTAGAAATAGATCCTGAACTTTCTGATTCTTTGTAAAAGGCTTTGTGTAAGTAAATCAAAGGGTAAAACCATCATTCTTCCATCTGTTTGTCTGATGTTTAAGTGCCCATTTTTATTGTACCCAACTCTTCTCAGTTATGGTGTAAGGTATTATAAGTTACTGAAGCTAATTGTATTCTCGGCACTAAATCTCTTCTGTAATGTGCAGATAATGAGGAAGTCTGTAGGTAAACTCATTATGAGGATCAGTCAATACGTGTTTTCCTGTAGCACTTTTAGTAATCACGTTAACTTGATAGCATTTCCTTGGCCTTCTGAAAACTTTTAAATTGCAGTAATAGGCCATTCGTTATTACTGTATTTTTATTTGGAGACTGAGTGTGGGAACAGGTTTTAGGCTATTTTGTTCCCATTTAAACATCAAAACTTCCTACCCAAAATGAGACCTTTTGAAGTTAGTTTTATTACTCATGTTCAATAGTCAATTTTATCTCTCTTTAACCCATGTACAAAGAAACTGGAGTGGTGGAAGTGAAAAGTGGCAAGGTGGAGGGAAAGACAACCGATGCTTAGCTGGGGTTATCCGTGGGTGCCACAGTATTAGCAGCCATTCAGATGTCCTGCAGTCAGGCGCATGATGGAATAATGCTGCATTAAATATGACCTTTCTGAAGGGAAAATCTGTCTGAACTGAATAATCAAATTAGATTTCTGTTTGACACACTTCAAGTAGAGACCTTTTGGCTAAAATACCTAATCAATAAGGGCGAATCTTGATGGTTGGCGATGCAGAGTACTTCTAAATGTGCACAACAAAGGACTGTGACATTTTAAACAGGATGCAAGGCACGGGATACAAGTGAAAGACTAGAGTATGTTCTGTAGCTGAGTCTTCTCCTCTAATCCAGTCTTGTATGGACAGCTCTGGTCTGCATACAGCACAGCATCTTTGTGTGTGGAAGGACTGAAATTCATGTCTGCTCCTTGTGATCCTGATTTCTAGGTCCGCTAGTGTTTCTCTTCCCAAGAGAATCCAGCGTGAGAGGGCTGACTCCTTCCCAGCCCATTCTTCCTCTCCTCCAGCATCAGCAGCGGCTTAGCCTTTACCTTCTCGTGCAGAAGCAAGAGCGCTTGGCAAAGGGAGGTAACACTGTCTGAGGGAACGTTTCCCATGTGGAGTTCATGCGGGAATGAAACACGCCATGCAGATCACCTCCCTCCCCACAAGCCTCCCTCCATGCGTCAGCGTACTCTGAGCCTAGTCCACATGGCACTGAAAACTGGGGTTGCTACAATAGGAAGCAGCTGTCCCAGTCAGTGCTTGTTGGCTTGGTGCCCATGCCTTGCTGCTCCAACTTTTGCTGCCAAGTATAGAGGGCAAAATGTTCAAAACCCAGCGTCGCAGTCAGAAGTGCTCTCACCAGCCCCTAAGTACAAGGGCGTAGCACCCTTCCTGCTGGCGGTGGGAAGGTGGTTCCTGCTGGTAGCGTGAACCCCTTCACGGGGACTTCACCCCCCCCGGCTTTTGTTGGGGCTCTGTCTCCCTTGTTGACCCTTTTCCTCATATCAGAATCCCATGATCTTCCCTTCGGTCACACCTCCTCTGTGCCAGGGCTATCTGGACACATCATTTCCGCACCGACAGGGTCCATCTGCTTGTTGTTCTTGCTTCTTCCCATGTGTGGTCTTTCCTAGCCCATTTTTTTCTTGTCTTCCCACCACACACTCTTTCTCTACCCTTGTATTTTTTTTCGCATGCTGTGCCTTCCTTCTCACGCATTATTATTTGTCTAGAAAACAAGTCATACAGAATGTCAACATCTCAGCATAGAAAGGGGTCCACCCATTCCCCGCTTTTTTTTCCACTCTGTTTTTCTGATTTCCTTCCAAAACTATTGGCCACTTACATTGGAATATTCCCTGATGATTTGAAATTGTCAGATCTGGCTCTGAAAAGTTACTGAGACAGAAATGTCTTCATTGCTGCACATAATGTCCCAGCAACCCAGTACATCTGTTTTTGAGATGCAAGAAAGACGTGCTTTCTAATAGGTCTTGATCACAGTGCATCTTAATATGCATGAAATACTGCCAGGTTTTGGGGACTGAGACCCAGATCCTCAAAGGTAGATGCTGAATTCCCCTGAAAATTAGTGTCTAAAGTGATTTGGAGCAACATTGAAAAACTAGTAGCTGAAAACTGGACATGATATGCTAGGACTTTGCTCGTTATTTAGGCAAAATAATCTCATTTTTAGATTTTTCATTGTTGCAGCTACTTTGGGACAAATTACACGATTTTCTAGAAGTTAGGAGAAAAAAGCGTGTTCTCAGTTGACACTTGATTTTGAAACAGACCCAAACATGATACACTGAAGAAGATTCTAAGGCTGAGATACCATTCATGCACATTTTCTCTACAGTCTGAATTGAGTGAATACACATCAGGAAGAAAAATGGAAGGAAAAAGCAAGTCAACCCATTGGAGAGGTGTCTGATAGCTCTATATAATTACCTTCGCTCTTTCCATTATCCTCTGCTCTCTATTATTTTCTAGCTGCTAATTCCTGTTAGGCAAATGCATGATCAAGAAGTGTTTTTACTGGAATTGAGAACCCTGGCTAAAACGCCAATGATCTTTTACTCTGTCCAGCTGGATTTTTTTAATTCCCTTTTTTTGATGCACTCCTCTCCCCCCAGCACATTTCCCTGGTAAGTGTTCAAGCACATCTTTGCAGGGGGGAGAAATCATGGAGGATCTCATTCTGCTACTGTAAGTTGGAAATGTATTAAATTGCGCACAGTCCATAAACTGACCTCTTAAAATGCTGTAAGATGAAGAGTTCAGGGAGCAAAATCAACACATAAGAACATGCGGAGAGCTTGTTTCTGTTTTCCCCACCATGGGGATACATGAGAGGAGGCTTTCAATAGTTGATTGTGCCTTTGTACTCTCAGTCTTTATTCCTGCCTATAATGATATGAACTATGGAAAGGTGCAGCTATAGGCACCCGTCCTCTAGTATTGTATGTCCTCATCTGCCAAAGAGGGTCACATTTTGCTATCTAAATATCTTGCTTCTGTAGAGTTAGAACAGAGTTTAACTATGCCAGTTTGCAGCAGTAAGACCTCATGGAGAGCATAATACGTCTTCCTAAGCTGGCTGAGCAAGGTTGTCTATGTTCTGTCTTGTGATTACTAACTGTAACTTTAATAAAGTAAACTGATAGGTGTGCAGGGGTGCAAATACAGCAGACATCCAGGCAAACACTTGAAAATTATAACAAATCAACTGATAAGAGGCTGGGAAAGTAGTGGAAAGGACAGTAGAGGCAGAGCTCAGAATGGGCCATGCTGCTTTGCTATTCTAACAGGCTAAAATAAAAGCTACAGAGGAGAAGACTATTTGTCCAAAGAAATAATAATCTGTCATTTTACCATGATTCCTACAAGAGGAAACTAAAGTACAGAAGGGCTAGAAGAAGATTTGTCTTATTTCCCCATACTGCAGTTTTCTTTCTACATGCAGTCTCCTTCTCCCTGGAACCAGGTTTCATGTTCCCACACACGGGGCTTAGTCATTTAAAAGAAAATGAGATCAAAAGTATTTTATTTTATAATCAGAGAAGTAAAATAATTAGAGAAAAAGGCAATTTATTAGAAAACAGGTTTGTTGTTTAAAATATTGCAGAAGTGAAGTACAAAGGTTCACATAGCAGATTGGTTTTCTGTATCTCAGAGGCAGTGTAAGTACAACCTATGATGTAAATGTTACTATAGTAACTAGTGTTTTTATTTAAAAGCCCAGTAAATAGACATATCAAACCCATATAACTTGTCAAAATGTAAGTTAAACTGCAGAGCCTGCTAGTTGAAGGACCACTTTTTTTGCAAAACTTGTATTTTTGCTGCAGTTTCCCCCGAATGCACTCAGTATTTTCTTCTAGCCAAATTGCCATTTGGCACTCAGGCTTCACTAATGGTGACAGCACTAATTACCTGGGACCTCTCATGCAGCCTTGTGAAAGCTTAAAAAGGGACGAAGATTCCTTCTAGTGAATTTTCTGCAGAGCGTTCCCTTCTGCCTCCCCCGAAAGCTTATTTCTAACAGCTAGAGCTACCTAACTATAAAAAGAATTAAGAATATGTTCTGAAATATTATATATTCCTCCCTCCTATTCCACTGATTCAGCTGAACAGGAGAGAAGTGTCCCTTGAGAAGCCAAGTGTGTTTAGTGCCGCTCTGTTTTCCTCTCTCCCTTCCTCCCGCTCCATCTGAGCAGCTGGTGGGACTCTGTGCCCCTCCTGACCCTGTCCTGGCCACAGCCAGGGCTGCCATCAGAGCTGACTGTCCCCTGAGCTGTCAGCTCTGCGCTCTCGAATTTGCATTGTATGCTTTGATTATAAAGTAATTACAGATTTGCATAAATGAAGGATCATGTCTTATGAATATCAAGGATATATTCTGATTTCTGTGCTAATCTCTTCCATTTTGAAAACTTCCCTGTGCTTGCTAGCATAAACTCATGTTAGTTGTTTGCCTAAAAGATGAATAAGAGTGGGTCCGTGCTGTTTAACCTGTTGGGATTACGTATTTTGTGTTGGACAGTGAGGCTTTTGTGGCTAGACCATTGATGCGTTTAAGGTTGATTGCCAGGAGGAAACCCATCTTGTGCTGCATTTGACACAGCTTGTTTTCTAAAAGATCATGCTGAGAAGCATTTGGGAACATCACAAGCTTAGGAGGTTCTTGCAAAGAGGTTGGGATACAACCTTTGCATCCGCCAGCTCTAAGTTCTCAGAGGGGTTTTGGTACCCTTCAGGCTTTAAACATGTGGGGTATGTCCTGCAGGGTTCCCCTCTGCTGGGAAGAATGGGGTTTGGGGAAGGAGATGTGAAGGGAACAAGCCTCCTAGATAAGTTTTTTAGAATGGTTGCCAACAGGATCTGAGCCCTCAGGAAGGCTGAAGGAAAACTCCTAACAAAGGACTGGAAAGATTGAGAGCCAAGAGGGAGGAGCAAATGGGTGTGAAACCTGTTTATAAATGGGAAGAACTAGCTTGAAGCTAGGGAAGGGGGCTCAAATATGTTCTAAGACTGTCACCCGGGGAGAGAGGGCAGTAGCAAACAGAAAACTGGAGAATCTGGCTGCAACTCGCCTGGCCAGGACAGAGAGGGGAAGGCTCTTACGCAGCTTGCGCCGGGATGGAGGGAGACTGAGGTGCTTCTCCACATGGGAACAGAGCGAGGTACAGCGCACTGTGCTGCCTGGTTAGATTCCTGGCTATGGCAAGGAGAAAAATTGTATGCGTAGTACCGGTAATCTGACCTAGTCCACAGAAAAATCAATGTCACCGTGCAGCAGTGCATCTGGGGTTATGATGTAGATGCAGCTTAAGTCTCGCTTGCTGTCAGTGGTGATCTTTCTCAAGCTGTTAGTTAAAACTCTGTTTTGATATTGCTGATTAGCTGAGATCAGAACTCACTGTGATGGGCAATGAATGAGTGTTTCCAAGGGAAATCACTTGCCCTGAGGAGATTGTACTTTAACAGGCGAGACAAGAAGAATTGCCAGAATTCATTAACAATGAATACCCGATGGGCTGAGACCAGTTCCAGTGACTCGCTTATGATCTAATCAAATCTACACAAACATGGTGCAAGTAGTGGAGGCCTTGGCTGACAAGTCCATATGGCCAGCATGACACCAGGCCAATTCACAGTGTAGGTCCAGGACCCCCGCAGACCTCTTCTCCCGGGGTGCACTTGAGGCGTAGGCTCAGCTTGCAGAGCCGCAGGGACTTGCTCCCCAGCGCTTACAAGAGCAGTGAGCATGGCCAGAGCCGGCCTTTCGGACTGTGCTCAGGCTGTCCTGCCAGTCAGCAGTCACAGCTAGAAACTCCATTTAAACCTTGTAAGCTTGGCTGCCTTAGGAAAGAGAAAAACTTTCTTCAGGATAACACAGAATGTCAAATGCATCTCTTAGGAATGCGTTCATAAAGGAGATACAGGAATGCATTTGTAAGGGAGAACTTAAATATTTAGTTTTCTGCTTTTAATCTCTTCCCAGTTACTTTTTTAAAAGCATATATTGACTAAGTTATCACTAATTTCTCTTGATGATGAGAT
Source organism: Pelecanoides urinatrix (assembly GCA_013400755.1). Classification (NCBI taxonomy): domain Eukaryota; kingdom Metazoa; phylum Chordata; class Aves; order Procellariiformes; family Procellariidae; genus Pelecanoides; species Pelecanoides urinatrix. The sequence goes on along the minus strand of VZTQ01006195.1, from coordinate 210,705 downwards.
ACAACTCCCACAGGATGATGGGATCGCTGGGTCTTTCAGGTTAGAAGGGATTTCAGGAACTCTCTAAAACAACCTTCTGCTCACACGGAGCCAGCTGAGAGATGAGGCCTGGTGGCTCACGCTTTTATCCACCCTGGTCTTGAAAACCTCCAAGGATGGAGACTGCTCTTCCTGTTCCACTGCTTGACTCCCCTCATGGGGAAAAAGTTATTTCTATCGTTTCTGAACCCCGTCATTTCAATTTATGCCTGTTGTCTCTTGTCTTCTCACCATGCAGCACGTTGAAGAGCCTGGTTCTGTCTTCTTGATAACCTCCCTGTGGGAATTTGTGCACTACTTGCCAATTTGTGGACAAGTTTGGCACTGAGACATTCAGAAGATGACAGGTTTTTCCTGCAAAAATGCCTGCTGTTCATGAGTATTTTTAGTATTGTTTGTATAGATGCTTCAGACTTATTTGGTAAACTCCGGGATGGTTAACAGAAGTAACACAGAAGCCTAAAAGTACAAGGAAACATAAAAATTGAGAAACCTGATGTGTCTATCAACTTGAATTATTAATGTGTGGGCAAAAAAGCATGATGCAAAAATGGGCAATTTATTGTATATGAATCAAACTTTTTACACTTCTCTCATGAATAATTTTCAAAGTCTCTATTATCCACAGAGACTTATCAGCTTTGTGTAATTTCTGACTCACTGAATTACTTCATCCTCTGCAACTATTTTCTTGCCTCAAAAACTTCCATTTAAAATGGTAATAGTAGTTTATCTCACAATCCACATATATTTAGGTCTCTCAGCAGTTTTTTCTCTATATATTAGGAATGGAGTATTTGCATGTACACATTTCTGAGCATCTAGAATATGCAGCTGAGCATAAATATCCTGAGGACAACACTTCTTCCGTTAGCCTGGCAGTGATTTCTCCTCTTCGCGTCTGTGTGTTTCCATCAGGTATTTAGCAACACGCCACTAGATTCAATATGGACTGCCAGGTCCATCTTGGGACACTGACCTGCTTCAGCCAGGGCGGCAGTACTCATGCTAGGGGAACTATAGTGAAAAGCCAAACAGTTCTAAATCAAAGATTCGTTGAATATTAGCCTATTATTTCATAGGGTTTTCATCTGTCTCTTGGTATCCTGCTGTTTTTTCCTGCATACTTTTTGCGACAGGGAGCATCCTCTCATAGTGCATTGGTAAAGTATCTAAAACATGACGTTCCTTGGAGAAAGGGTTTAAGGTTAATACAATTCTGCAGAGTGAGGCAGGTTTTTCATTAATATCAAATTTAACCCCAAAGACAAAACCTGTTCACTATTTGTCAATAACTTCACCTGGATTTTTTTCTCACGGGAGAAGGATCTACTTTTAGATGCTTGTCCAGTGTGTCAGAGGTAGAGACAAATTTTATTCTTTCATATAAAATATGGATTTGGAATCCTACTTCTCTTTTTCCCAGTGGGCATTTTAATAGCATGTTACCAGGCACTCTGCGATAACTGCTCTGCAGACAGGACGGCTCAGCTGTTCCACTGTTCAAACTGGTCTTATTCTGCCATCATGTGAGACAAAGACATGAGTTTTACAGATCTTTAGAAAAGCGAAGATCTATTCATTCTACACCTTGTTCAAAAGTTTCTCTTGATGATGGCATAAAATGTCTGAGAGTGAGTCAACATTTAAGATCCCTATTTTGCTGCTAGCATCTCTGCTGTTAACAGATGTGATTCATTCCTCTATGCCTCCAAGGTGAATCACTGTCAATGAGGTTTAGACAGCTAACGATGAACGATTCTGTCCTGGAAGGTAAACGTGTGTGCTCCCAGAGCTGCAATTTTTTCTCCAGACCAAAGCAACACTTTAACTTTTTGTCCTATAACAAAATGAATCAACAGGGGACTTCTGGATAATAGGGAGGAATTATCCTGCTCTAAATTAGAAAGGTGTGTCTCTTGGCTTATCTTTATTAAATGAATATAGTTACACTTGCATCAATCTGGAGAGGAAATTTGAGCATGCAGCTGCTAGGGGTTTCCAGCAAAGGAGGAACATACATGTAATTACCTGGTTGTATTTGATAATGGTATGTCCAGTAAGTTTTAATGTCTATTCAATTGTTTTTTCTTCTGGTTATAACTCTATTTTTTTGATTCTGCAACTAAAAGTTTAGTAGTGTATTTGATGCCAATTTATTGTATTAGGCAAAGTACAGGACTGTAATATGTGTACAGCCGTGGGAAACAGATGAGTCTTTCAGAGGAAAGAACATATTTTTTGGACATAGCATGTTCAATTGTCACCTCTGCTATTTTTAATTTGCAGTGTGGATTGCAGAAAGCATTTCTGTGGGTGCACAAAAAGTAAAGTTTAATTTTGTTGGTGGTCTTAATACAGTAGCAAGCTTTTGCTTGGCTGATTAAGCTTGGAAGCTGGTAAAGAGGTGCAGAGAGATTAAGTGCAGCAGCAAATGTGAATTACTGAAAACATCCCCTTGTGGAGGCAGAGCCCATCTTTGCATTAACTTCATAATGAAAACAGACTTTTCACTTCTGGTAGTCATTAAATAATTTAGAAAAACTTCTAATACATACATACAGACATGTGATTTGTTTTTATATAGAATAACAGTATTTGATTTTTCTGTAGCAATTCGTAGTTAGTATCTTTCACCTGTTTAAAAGCGTGGAGAAGCGAAGGCTCCGGGGAGACCTTACAGCAGCCTTCCAGTACCTGAAGGGGACCTACGAGAAAGCTGGAGAGGGACTTTGTACAAGGGCATGTAGTGGCAGGACAAGGGGTAATGGCTTTAAACTGAGCGAGGGTAGATTGAGATTAGATATAAGGAAGAAATTCTTCACTGTGAGGGTGGTGAGGCACTGGAAGAGGTTGCCCAGAGAAGTTGTGGATCCCCATCCCTGGAAGTGTTCAAGGCCAGGTTGGACGGGGCTCTGAGCAACGTGGTCTGGTGGAAGGTGTCCCTGCCCGTGGCAGGGGGGTTCGATTATATATCATCTGTAAAGGTCCCTTCCAACCCAAACCATACTATGATAAACTGGTTAATCTGGCATGAATCAAATTGGATTGATTAGAAGGGAAAAAACCCAAGAAAAATGTTGAAACCCATGCTAAAAGCCCCGAAGGAGCTCAGCTGTGCTCAGAAATAACAAATTTAACCTGGTAGAACTGAAGCTGGATTTCTAACACTTTTTCTAGCTCTTTCAGATGCGTAATCACTCAGTTTGCACCATGTAGTTAAGGTTAGTATGCTTCAGATTTCTGCACCTTTATTCAGAACTGGAAACCTCAGAAAAGTACTTCTGTGTAGACCTGTTATGTTGTCACTAACCTGTCACTGTTGGGGCAGATGGCTGTCGTGTTCTTCCTCACTACAGGAGGAAAATACTTGGTGCTTTTTTTTTTTTTTTCGCTCAAGTGGGAAGTTTGCAGGTCTTTCTACAAGCCTAGAAGAGACTTGTTGCAGTAGCACCTGGCAGCAAGATTAGCATCTCAATAGATGTCTATATGGATGCAGGAGTTTATAGATGTTTTTATTTGTAAAAGGTCAGGGTACTATCATTATCTGCCAACACAGTGGCGACATGACTGTATCCAGCATGATTGGTGGAAGTGAAGGAACTGTTTTAATGTTGCATTTTTAAAAGAAATAAATAAACCTTCAAGGCTAAATAACATTAAGTACTTTTGTTCTGTCAGTGAAACTTCATCTACAGTTACACGTTTCTTGCTCACAGTCAGTTGCAAAGCATGCACATAGGTCACGGAAGTCTTCTCACGTGCTTTGCAAAAAACAGGTGGGACTTGGTATTTTATGGTATTTTGTTGTTCTTCAATGTGTAACTCTTTTAAAGCCTTCTGGACCTTTGTTATTTTTATAATGCTTCAAGGGAGAAAGTCTGAGGTGAAATGTGGAGGCTGAGAGAAAATGTATTTCCTTGTTGTTTGTATTTATAAAAATATGCTCTCCAAAAAATGTTCCACTTCCACAAAGGGTGAGGCCCTAAGAAGAGGGGATGCTGTGCTGAGGCTGGAGAACACCCTCTTTGGTCACAGGCCTGCTAAACTGGAGTGGATTCCTTGGAATTCAGACTCGTGGGGCCAATGTCATAGGCCCAATGGTTAAGTATAAATTTTGATAACATGGAAAAGATGCAAAACCTAGGGCGCTCGCTCAAGATACAGCTACTGGAGCAAAAGAAAGAAAATCTGTATCCTAACAAATCAAGTAGGGAGAAACTGAAAATCTTTGTATTGAGTCAAAATGGTAACTGCACTGGCAAAATAGAAACTTTGGGATGATTCAGACATGAAAGGAAAGACTTGTTCAGAGAGGTCTGAAGGCATGGGAGGAATGAAGTCTTTATCATAAGGATGCATATGATTTTTGCTGAGATCCAGCATACATAGGAGGTGAAGTAACTGAAAGGCTTTGGGCAAAGATACGAAGAAAAGATCAAGGTAAGTGTTTATTGTATATTGCCAAAGAAGTCAGGTGGATGAGGACCTTTTTAAGCAGAGTTGGTTAACATTTTGAAGAAGACTCTTCTAGATTTCCCCCCGCCCCCCGAACTGAGAAAGAGGAACCATCTGAGAATGTGAAGATGTAAGGAAACAGCAGAACAGAGACGAAAGTATTTGAGAGAGAAAACTTCAATAAACTCAATTACAATGAATATCAAATGGAAAGTAAGTCTAAAGAGAAGAGTTGTTGAGAAGAGTTGTCCAGAAGAGTTGGCATTTTCTTGGAAAAAATATATATGAAAGGCAGGAAAGCACCTGCTCCAATGTGAATTAAAGGTAGGAAACATAGTAGAGGAGCAAATAATGTTTTCCTCAGTAATGTGAAACTTTAGTTGGAATTGAAAGCTAGGTTAAGTTATTGAAGAGGACTTGTAAAAGAATAACACAAGCATGTAGGGGTAAATCCAAAAGACAAAGGACAGAACAGATGGAACCAAAAGGGTCCCTCAGGGTGACCAAGAAAACGTTTTTGGTAGTGAGGGGAATTCCTACATTCAGAAAACTCATAACATCGTAGCATATTATCTTCAGTGATGTTTTTGATGCCGTCTCGTATGACTTTCTCCTAAGCAAGCTAGGGAAGTCTAGTCTACATTAAATGACTGTAAAGTGTTCAGGTGGACAGAAAGGAACTTCCAAAAAAAAAAAAAAAAAGAGCAGTCAACAAGTCAGAGATTGGAAGACCGTAGGTGGGGTGGTTGTTCAGGGGTACACCTGAAGTCTAAAACTATTTGACATTTTCAGCAAGTCCTTGAATAGTTGAAAACTGCATGTCGTATTAAATCTTTGGATCACAAAATGCTAGCAACAGTTGCGAACACTTTAGAGAACAAGATTAGAATTCAAAGTGATCTTGACAAACTGCTGAAGTGATCTGAAATAAATAGGCTGTAATTCAATAAAGACAAGTGCAAGGCACTTAACCGAGAAATAATCAACTGCACAAACAAAACTTCTGCAGGAAGGATCTGAGGGTTGGTCTGATGCGCAAACTGAGCCTGAGTCAACACAGGCAGGCTGTTGGCAGGGGGAAAAAGCACACAACCGTAGGGGATGTGTAAACAGGGTTGTCTCATGTAAAAAGTGAGATATTTCCTTCCACTAAATAGCACTACCAACTACCAAGACTTTGGTTGGAGTGCTTTGGGCATTGCTCTTCAACAAAGAGAGAGAGCAACAGAAATAAGTTAAAGGAGATCAGTTAGCCTTAGCAGGTCCACAAAAGGTGATCTATAAAGAAAGACTGAAAGAACTGGAACTTCAGTTTACACAAAGGACGATCAGTAGGAGACAACAATGTAACATACATCAAAAGACTTCTGAAAGGAGTCTGTCTTTCTCAAATATGTGAAAAAGCAAGAGGATTAAACTTCAGGAAGATTTAGTTTAGATATTAAAGTAGGAAAAAAAACTTTAAAAATAAATAAATATGCACTAGTGTAGGTTACGTAGGGGATTTTTTTTCTGGATCACTGAACACCAGTGCTACATGGGGAAGTGAAAGAAAACTTACTCTGTCAAATGTTTGTCTCTAACCTAAATAGAAAATTATTTTCAAGTGTTCTCTCTTTGGATCTCGCCTAGCAGAGATGGCGGACTAGAGAGCTTGTGACAGCTTTTGCTTATGCTATGAAAGTCTGGGATATAAAAACTTCAACGGCTTCCTAACCTCAGACACAAATTGTATGTAGTCAGATTTCCCAAAGTGTTGTATTAGAATATAGAAATATTTTAAAAATAGAATTTATCAATTAGAGATGGTGGTTATTTTAATAAGGAGCGAAATTGGCTGATGCTACTTTGAGGAAGTGGATCATGGATTACGGAAAGTCAATGAATAAATTAAAGCCAATCAGTAGGTTTGTTTATACAGCCGTGGTAGAACTATTTACACAATACAAAAGATAGTATGGTACCACATTCCAGTCTGTTTACTGAGAAGAGCTTCCAGTAGGTAAATAAAAATATTTTTCTTCATTCCTTATGAAGCAGAGATACTGGTTTTGCATTTATTTTAAAATAATATTGCTGAAAAGAAAAAAACATTGTTAAAAAAAAACAACAACTCAGTTGCGTGTATCTGGGACGTACCAGTCTCTGGTATGTTGGTTCTAAACTTTTCCTGGCTTTTCCAAGAAAAAGAATGAAATGGAAAAAGCAAGATTAAAGGCGCATCTTTTCTAGCAGGGCTCGGTCCTCACTTTTAAGTTCCTTGACGTAATTTCTGGCTTTTGTTTTTTAATTGGAAGTTCCTGTTAAATATGTGGTATTGCTTTACATATGCGTCAGCTCTTTTCTCAAAGAGCTCTTTATTCACAAGGACAAACACTGAAGTGCAAAAGGGTCAAAACGTGATTTACTCCACTACTTATGGAGTAGAATCTGATTTTTATCCACTACTCTTAAAAAAGAGAGCCAGCAGGTAATGGATACATGCATTATAGCAGAACCAGGATTTGAATGAATTAACCTCATTAAGGTTAATAACCCATGTGAGGGGATACCATGCAAGCCTTGAAAACAACTGTGGAAGTGAGGAACTGGGAGATAAAGCGTAGCTTCATTTCAGGCAGCAGTGTGAGGGAAGGTGTATTCAAACAGAGAGAGGGAGAGAGAATTGACTGTCAGGTACTGCAAGACTTTAAATCTGCCTGTGTGGAAAGGGCAGTGGTACTGAGTGGTCTGGTGTGGGTGAAATGGGTAGTCCCGCAAGGAACTCTCACTGCTAGCCAAGAAACACGAGGCTAGAACAGTCTGTCTAGATTATTTTATTGAGTTTTTATTAGTGGCACAAACCTGTATAATCACTCTTTTCATAAACTTATTAAACCCTCACTTAAACAGGTTATTTTTTGTCCTGTTATTAGAAAATTGTTCCAGAAATGAGTCTTCTATTGGCCAAGACTCAGATTTTAATAACAGGCCTAAATATTTCTGTGGCAGGTTTATAACCATCTGACTTAGTGCCAGTATTATCCTTTGCTTTAAATAGTTCATAATTCCTTCTCCTTGGGGTTTACTGCCCAACTGGTCAAGCCCCTCGCCCCCAATTTGTTCTAAATCTTATATGTTTCAGAAAGCAAATATTATCACACTCTTTTTAATTTTTTTTTCTTAATTCTTATTGTACTGCTACTTAATAGATTTGGTTAAAATACCGGTGCCTGGGTCTTGCAATTTCATGTGCTAATTTTTCATAATTCTTTTTTCATGTATTAAACTCTTTCAGTGTTCTCCCTGCTGTGGCTATAGTAAATTTAGTTTCCTTGCCTCCTTGTTATCCTTCCTGCTCCTAATGCTATGGTCAACACTGTTATCTTTATGGCAAACTGAGGAGATTCTGTATCTAATGTGGGGTTATGGCAAATCTGTAATCTCTACTTTTGCTGTTTGTTTTAAGGGGGTTATCTCTAATTTGTAACTTAATCTCTGCTTTTGCTGTTTGTTTTAGTATTTTTTTCCAAGTTTCCTTTGGTTGGGTTTCTTGCCATATCTTCAGTGACACTTGGCACGCGCTGCTGCTAGAGACAAGGTGCTCTTGGCGTGTGTTCTACTGTGGGCCTGACCCAAACTGGAAATTCACGTGCGTCACTGGGCCCATAGCTATGTGTTAGAAGAAAGAACAAACGCACAAAAAAAAGTGGCATCTTTTATCTTCACTTAGTAACTGGACTGCCAAATTCCACGTGAAGGTAGCTTCTAAGCTACATGTGGTATAGCTCTTTGGAAAAGTACAGATTGCTACGGTGTGTTCGTTGTTGACCCAGTCATCACAAATTTAATATTTGAAAAACTCATTTTAACAACTCAGGGTCAGGATTTAAGCTTAGTTCTAGTTACTAATTTTCACTGTCAATTTTTTCAGTATGGCTCAGGATTTTTAAGCAAAATTTTTGTCATAACAATCCCTATATAGTTGGTATTAAAACATCATTAGCTATAGGAGAGTAGTATAGTAAAGAAGAGATGAAAATAGTCTCTCTGCATCCAGATTGTTCACAGAAATGTGTAATTTTTAAAATAATGGGAAATAATTATCTCTGTCTTTCAAGTGAATGGTTCATAACTGAGTTACAAACCTAGTGCCTTTTTTTAAAAACACATTATCTTTGACAATTTTATGATGCAGCAATGAGTTCCAGTTGGAAATCTAGGGGGTTAAGGAAATAGCTCCATTGTTTAATATCATAATTCTAAAAAGAAAATAAATTTTCTAGATTTTTTTCTAGAGAGTCAATTCAGATTACATTTCAGAACAAATTTCTTTGGACTAGTGAGTCCTCTGTGGACAGTGAACGTTAGTCATGCTGAACTGCGGCGTGTGCCCACAGGAGTTTGAGTGAGCAGGGTTGCGCACAGGGTAAGAAGGAACCCGGAAGGATAGAGATACCAAGGATCGTCTCCGTATAGAGGTTTTATCCCAGCACATGCAAAAGTAACGATCCGATTTGCATATTTGCAAATGCACGTGAGTGCTTGGATTGGTAAATCGGTGACAAACGCTTGTGACGTGAAAAGAGGAGCAGACTTCTCTATGTATCAACCTGTATGTAAAAACATTGAGACTTTCCGTAAGGATTGCCTTTGTTTAAAAAAAGAAGAAAAAGAAAAGAAAAAGTATGCAACAGGGTAGCCTTCTAATAAGGATCTGTGTGTACCAGATGTTAGTTTAGGACTACGCATGTATCCTTTACTTAGAACTCTATGGATGATATTGTGTATATAACCGACACAGCTTACATGAAGATGATAGCTAACTCTATCTTGCTTTTCAGTATCTTCAGAAAAGAAGACACAGGATAATGAGTTGCTTTCAAAATGAAGCAGCTCTGGTTTTTGTCCTTAAACAATCTTACGACAAATTCCCATTTAAAAATCAATCAAAATACAAATTCAAACGATCCCTAATACTACAGGTAAAATCATTACTGCAGTGAAGATGATGGCAAAACTTCCTCTATTTTGCCCAACATTACATTCTGTCTCATATAAACAAGGTTTTTTAAATAACCGATAGTTTATAAATAACTGATCTTTTAAAACAGTTATCTACCCTTGCGTTATTCTGTAAATTTCCTGTATCTGTGTTGTTTTGAGATTGTAAAACTGCTGCTCTTGATCAAAATTGTATTCTTATATTACTGGTGAACGCTAAGCTGTTCTTCACACTTTTGGCTTAAAATAGTTATGTATTACAAATTGTTTATGTTGTATGTTCACATACTCAATACACCTTGGAAGTCTTTGGCAAGCTACTAATATTAACTTTTTCACAACTTTAAAGAACGAGATTTTCAAGACCAAATTCTGACACTTTTACTCATTTTCTAGTACGTAATTCAACAGATTGTCAAAACTGAATTGGATAGCGCTGCTTAACGTGCCATTTAAAAGAAGGATATCTGAATCAGTTGTTTTTTTTTTTTTTTGAAACACTAATCTCTGTCCTACTGACAAGTAGACATGTCTGTGTTATGAATAATAATTCACGTTTATGTTTATCGTTTTGTGAAAATTCAGAGATCCTTGGGAAATACAATGAATAGGCTTAATAGCCAGAAAGCATTCCCTATACTTTTGGTTTATGTCACCTTTTACAATAACAATTGGCTATTTTGTACAGCCTCCACTGTTAAAAACACTAACTGGAATACTTAAACTGAATGTTAATTAAATTCTTAACAAATGTTTGTGTGGATCCAGTCAGCACTGATTGTTCCCTGAAGGTTCTTTATTTAGGTAAAACAGTCCCACTGTGCATTTAAAAAAAAAAACAACCCACCCCCCTCAAAAAACAAAAACCAAAACAAAAACAACAAAAAAAGCCCCAGAGAAGATAAGAACTGTCATTAAATTTCCTTCTGTAATAATCACACTGCAAAGAAGAGGAAAACTTTGGATATTATCTCTCCATTCCCCTGAACGGCCCTCGCCTAACACGCGTCCCGCCTCGCTGCCTGTGAGTTGTGTCAAGCCTTAAACTTTATTTCCCTCAGCGACGCGCTATTTGTAAGAAATTACATCGAAGTACACGGGGGGGGGAAACGCCGCCCAGTCCCTGCGCCGTGAGGGGGCCGGGGCCGCGTTCTGACGGGGACCCGCGCTCTGAAGCGCCCCCCGCCCCGGCACCTTGTCCGTGAGGAGAAGCCGGAGCTGGGCCCAGCCCCCGGAGGGTTCCGGGCCGTGCGGAGGGAACCGGCCCCTCACCGCCTCCGGCGGGCCGTGAGGTAGGGCGGGCGGGGCGGGCCGCGCCGCCCTGGCGATCGTTAGGACGAGGCGGGGCCGCGGCCAGCACCGTCCGGCGGCGGCGCGGGCGCTGTCGGGGCTGCTGAGGGGAGCGGGCGCGGGCCCTGTCGGGGCTGCTGAGGGGAGCGGGCGCTGCTGAGGGGAGCGGGCGCTGCTGAGGGGAGCGGGCGCGGCGGCGGCGGGAGCCCTCCTGCTCCCCGTCTGGGGCTTCGCGGCGAGGCATGACCAGCACGGCGTGACTCCGGCTGTCGGTTAAAGCCCCGGGAATGAAGCGAAGTAGGTGGGTGAATTTATTTTTTGTTCCGTAGGCAGCCGCGGGGCGGGGGGGCCCTGCCCGCTTCCCTGCCTGCCGGCCGGCTTGGCGGGACGCTCCCTTCCCGCCGTGGGGCGGCCGGCGGGGCCGTGGTCTGTCCGTGGGGGGTGAAGCTCTCCTGCGCCCGGCGGACCGGCTCCTTCCCGCGGGGTGGTGGGGAAAGCGGGGCAGCTTGAGGGGTACCACGGCTGGCTTGTGCCGAACCGCACCTTGAGAACGGAACACGGCCGTTTGGTCTTTCCCCTCACAGATCAGCTCTGGAAGGGACCAGGCGACTTTGGAGGTTGGCATGGTGTACCCAAATCAGACCTTTTTCTTTTTTTTTTTCCTCTCTTGAGGCTTAGTGTCTGAAGCAAAAGAGAAAAGAAATCTCCATGAACGTGGGTTGCGAGTCACTGATGCTGCAGAAGCCATTATAGTCCGCTCTGAGAGAAGAGCACTTTGGAAATTTAATGTTAATTATTGACACAGCATTTATAAATAGAGTTTATCATGAAAACGCTGAGAACCCTTAACTACCAAGTGTGGCTATAATATGAAGGAGCTTTAAGTCCCAGGTAATTAAAGGAGCTCTGCTTACAGCTGCATGTAAGGAAAAACCAATGCGTGTTCATCAGTGAAAAACCAGAGAGTTTATTAAAAACGCTTTTCTCTATTGCTGACTTAAAATCAGGAGTATTTATGAGACTTAAGTCTCTGAAACTGTGCGTCGTGAGTGTGCACAAACTTCAGTGCTGTGGTCGTGGGGATGCAGGAACAAATGCAAGTGCTGTGCTGCTGGATCCCCCGCCTGCCGTCTCTGCGGTCAGCTGGTGAAGGGAACCTGTCTTGGAGCAGCGTGGATGTTTGTGAAATGAGGGGGTAGTTTCAGTACAATCAAGAGAAATTGTACAATCTGGAGAAACTCTGTAGAGATTGGGACGTTTTGCTGTTGAGTTTCAGAAGAGAGGCTCCATCAGCCGACTCGGAGCCTGGTTTTGGAGCTGCAGCAGTCGTGCATGAGTGAGACAAGGGTAGCTCTGCTGCTGGTTCCACTGAACTTAGTGTGTGGGGAGACATGCAATTTGGGTTGCCTTGGTTAAAGTTTTGTTATTAGAAAGCAGACTTATTTAATGCAAGTCATATTCATTGCTATTTTGTATGTTCCATTTACTCTGAACTCTTTATTAATAATGTTTACTAATGTACTGAATGACAAACAAATGCAATGAAATTCCATGCCCAGGAGGGCTGACTGAGAACCGCTGGTCTTGCCAAAACCCACGGGGCTGGAAAGCCCTTAGCACCCTTAAAGAGCAGGCCAGAAGACGCTGTGCGTAGGCATTATTTCTAAAATATTTTTATGCTTTATAGAGATCTTTTAAATATTTAAAAACAGCTGTAGCGGAGTGCTTGCAGAAGTCAGGGACAGTTTGTATACTTGCAGTATTATGTTCCTGTTTCCCATTAACTAGCAGCTGTTGCTGTTTTTTTGGGAGAGTGGAAATAAAAAATGAACTCCAGACCCTGTACGTGTGTGTGGTACATTTCTTGAGGAAAAATAGGAGATCCTGGCAACTGGGTTTCTATAAATTTCTGTAGTCTTTGAAATTGCTCATTGGAAACCACTAATATGTAAGGCTCTGATCTTGCAACATTTGCTCATCTAGTCCCTTTGCCCCTGTAAAAGTCGGGGAGAATTTTACAGTTGAGTTCAGTGGTGTCAGGGTTGTGCTACTCCGCTGCGTCCAGGATGGGCTGTAGAGACTTGGCATTCTTAGTCACCAGTGCCACCCTCTGTTCACTGATGTTCAAACTGGACAGGTAGACCTGCCTCATACCGCAGTCCCCTCTTCACGTCAATCCTTTTTTTGTAGTTCAGAAAGGAGACATGCAGAAATGTAAGCTGTCAAGACAAGAAACTGGGGGGGAAAAAAAAAAAGGGCAGCTCCAGAAGGAAAAGGAAAACTGTCAGTACATTTTCCGTGCCCAGTGAGCAGGTGTCTGGGGATCAGCAGCCGTGCTTGTTTCAGGCTGTGCTGAAAATGTTTCCCATGCTGATATGCCAGTGGATTGTGTGACTTCTCAGCCAGCCTGTAAAAGAAAACAAACAAAAAAATCTTTTTGTTGTCTTCCTTGCCATATCTGCTGTGTTTTGTTTTAAGTTGGATGTTTTTGTTATGAGAGGGACTCTCTTACTGAATTTTTTTGTACAGTGGTTAGCATGGAGAGGAACATACTAGTTACATATGAAATTGGAAAGTTTCTTGTATGCAGCAGCAGCAAAGTTGGTGGTTTCAGAATGCCATATCTTAAGATAGATGTGTTAAAATGGGCCCTGATTCCTTCCATTTGTATGGATACTTCCCCAGCCACGCATAACACCATGTGTCCTTGCTGCGTTAACTTACTTTCTTTGGGATAGAGCTACAAGTTTCAATAATTCTCCTTTCTTTAACTTCCTGTTTCCCTATAACTGTTCTTGTAAAACTTGTATTCTTTCTTACAATGAAGTTAGGAATTCTGGTAAGTTCAGTATTCTCACTAGAAAAGATACTGGATAGTCCTGTCTGGTCCGGTAGTACATTCATCTTGTCCTGGGAGTTATCTGTAGATACCTCTTTTTACCCAATTCCTGTGTAAAGTTTACACAAGCGATACTGAACTTTGAGCAGAAAAGGAACTAATGCTGGTGACGTGTAGCTTACATTGCTTTTTGATCGTGTACACCACTATTTTTTGTTCATGAATATTGTTGGAACCAGCATTGAAAAATAACACCTTTGTAAAAATCAGCCTAGATCGATGCAATAGCAGTAGGAAATGAAGATACCTTGAGCTGCTCTGAACTGTATTTTTGCCTTCTGGTCCAGATATTGTTGAATATGGTTAAATTAGTGCTGATATCAGCATCTCTTTGATTGCTCTGTATGGCAGCAGGAAGTGAAAGTGCCGTTATCATCAGTAGACTACCTAATTATAACAGTTCTTTGAGGTGTATGTGGTTCTGGGGATCTGTGGTTGCTTTCTTTTCAGTCTAGGGTAGGTATTGCACGGGTGAAAGTAACACGGCAGCTGCTGTTAACACAATTAACTATTTGTCTTCTTACTTCTAGGAACAAATGAGAGATGGTGTTTCATGTTCTGCTTTGAAATAGTACAATGAAATACGTGGAGTTACCAAAATAGTGGTTTGTTCCTTCAAACATCCAGGAGCAATAGGACTAAGATATCTGAGTGGCAGCTTTTACTTCTTGCAGTGCCCATGATGGGAGAGCAAGTGATGGACTGTAACTTTATGGATTATTTTGAGCTCTCGGTGGTGGACATTTTTACTTGTTTTGAAAGTGAGAGCTGTAAAGCATTTGCTGTAACATCCCTGCCATATTGATGACTTTATAAGCCTTTAAAATATATGTCTGATTTTCTTGTACAACATATGAAAGTGATCTCTGCCCGTTTCCTACTAAGTAGTGGTTGAGCTATGAAGAGCAAATTTTTGTTGCACCTTTGAAAGAAGAACATGGACTGTTTTTCATTAAACCATACGTTTAATAGTATGAATAGTGTATGTCAAGTTAGCTTATGTCAAGTGAATTATTTTAGCTTGACGATAGCTTATGTCAAGCAAATTATTTTAGAAGGATTTTTTTTTTCTTTCAGTCTTTTCTTTCAAACTTGGAAAAAAACCTAGGTAACTTCAATCATAGGCTTTTGGAAATAATTCCAGCCTGTATCTTTGTGAAATGACGGACTTAATAGAAGGTTGTAGCTAGATAATTCCTCTGGCCTTCATGGCTCACCTCTTAGGAAATAGACTAATGGAAGAGGTAAGGTTGGCCTCCTAACAGCTGTGCTGAGAGGCAAATTTTCCTCTGAAGTAGGGGTTGTGAAGCACTGCCTTTGAAATTTTGAGCTTTCCTCTTTAATTGCTCAAAATGTAGCTTAAAACGTACTCTGATTATAACCTGGGTGAATGGGAAGAAAAGTGGATGGGACTGACTCATCTTGCAGACCAAAATGAAGATGGTCCGTGCTGAAGAAATGGCTTGGCTCCGGCTCCAGCCCCAGCTAAATTTGCAAAGCCTTCCTTGTGGGAGAGCTTGTAGGGAGACAAGAAATACTGAAATATTGTAACTTCACTGGCCAGTTGTCTGCTGCTTCAGGCAGACAGCTGTGCCTATTGAATCACCTCTGCTTTAAGCCATGGTCAAGGCTTAAAGCAGCGCCAGGGTCACTGGATGATCTTACCAAAGTCTCTGGTGAGGGCAAAAGGGAGAGGAGGGATAGCTGTGAGCAGAGGGTGGCTTTCCTTATTGTAACCAAATTTGTTGGTTTTATTAGCAGCCACTGGTTCCTCTGTGGGGCTGACCCTCCACTCTGCGCGGGCTTGTTGAGGCGCTGCCCTGGGTGAGACAACAGGGATGTACTCGCGCTGTGCGCTGACAGGAGTGGTGAAAACCAAGAAGGAATTTCTCTCTCTCTCTCCTTGTGGTCTCCTATATCCACATGTGCTTTCCTTCCAGGCTGCAGAGCCAACAGCTGTAGTAATCTATATGTATCATACAGCGTGTATGTATATATAGTACAGTACATGCACCCCCAAACTGAAAGGCCAGTGAATGACATAGCATTGGCACTAGTTCTTTTGGCAATATAGATGTTCTCGAGGAAATTGTTCTCAGAAATATTTAAGGAATGGGAATACTTCGGAGGGACTCCCCAAATCTTATTTCTTGTCCCAGCATTCTGTGTCTGACTTGATATGTAAATTTTACTAATCATCCAGTTCTGGTTAACTACAAAGGCAACCAAACTCTCTCTGTTTTCGTCTGATAGCCTCTGCTGAGCTTTTTTTAAAATATAAAAATGCTTATATTTGGATTTTAATAGAATTTATGTGACTATAGGATGAAAATAAAGAAGAACAAAGTACCTCAAATGAAAGAACAGTATTGAAATATTGCTTTAAAGTGTAGTGAAGTTTTCACCACTGAAATGGGTGCCCAAGCGCTTTTGTGTGTGCTGCGCTTTGAAAATTGAGTCTCTTATGGGCATTTTGATTGTTTGGATTTGTAGTGCCTTTCAGATGACCAAACTCAGAAGGTGAATTATGATCAGCAAAAGCCTGAAGAAGTGAGGTATTATATACTTCTAATGATGAAAGAAGAGCTGTATTGATATTTAGTTAATATTCTAAACAATGTTTTTTTTCTCAAATGACATTCTGATTTTGCTCTTTCTGCTTTCAAAGGTGTGAGTATCAAATTAACTGAAGTGCACTGAAATGAAACCCTAATGAAATAATAGACTGATAATTATCAGCTCTCCGTTAATTTTCTGTATGTTTTTCAGATCAGCTCTACAAACCAAGATGTATTGGCAAATCATTCTCACCATGTTTGTGCTATTGGGTAAGTTACTAAAAAAATCTCTTAGAAATTACGTAGAATGAAGAGTAATCACCACCTCTGTTTTATAGTGGTGTTTCAAGTCATGCTACTGGATTTATATCTTATCACAACATGCAGCTAGAATATACAAAGGACCTGATGTTAAGGTTGTGTGGAATTGAAATGTTGACACTCTCAGGGTTGTGTCTATGTGTCTTATCCCAAAAAGCAGTGCAACTGACTTTTAAGATCAGGAAACATCAGTAGAAAGTATGTGGTGAGTCAAGACTCATTCAAATAAAGGCCCCAGTCAAAATTTGGTAAGCTGGAAGTTCATGGGCAATTTGTTTTGTTACCCTAATAGGTCCTAAAGCAGAAGGGAAAATCCTGGTTCCATCAGAACTGTAAAGTTTCTGTTTAGTTCAGTGTAGTCAGGGTGTCACTTCGCGTTTGAGATCTGCTTTTTTAGGTAGCTGACATTCCTGCTTTCATGTGCACAGTGCTGCTAAAGGGTGCTCAATTAACTGTAAACGTTGAATATAATAAACTGGTTTTCTGATTGGGAAGTGTCTGTAACAATATTGGTGTATGCTGTTCAGGGACAGCTGGTATTTGCCTTTCTTTTTTGATTAAAAAAAGAACTATTTAAAGACTTTTGGTGATGATGCTTAGGGAGAAAGCAGATGCTGTAATCCAGTGATATTAGCTTCAAAGTTTGTGTCGTCTCCACAAAGGATGAATAGATCATTAGATTTCTGTATCTTTTCTATATATATATACACACATAGCCATCTTTCTGTATCTTTCTATATACATACCTTTATCCACTGAATATCAAATATTGTGTTGTTGACAAATTCTTCTTTTAAATACCTTAAGTCATCTAAACATATTGTGTACCTTTTAATTAGAAACCTGGATGCCTCAGGGAGTTTTCATTAGGCTTCAGAGCTGTTTGTCACTATCTGATGGTCTATAATGACTGAAAGTCAGTGTATCTATCCAGTGGCCATCTTGGTCTGTTTCCAGATAAACTCACAGCCACGGCTGGCATCTTTGTAGCCCTGTTCACCCAGACATGACATAAGCCGCTATTTGAGGGACAGAACTGTAAGCGATGGCCTCCTGTGCGTCTGTGTCATGGGCAAGCTGTTACACTTTGTAGCAGGAAAATATTCTTAATGCATGCTGTGGTTTATTAACGGGCATTTAAGAGCTATAGCAGTCCTACGCTAAATGTTCTGTGTTGTAATGTGTTATGATTTTTTTACCACTTCTGCAGAAGTGGTAAGTAGCTGCACACATTTTGACTTTATAGGATTTAATTAATCCTGTGAGATTATCTGGTGTGATATGCGAGGGGGGAGTCTGGTGGTTGTTTTTTTTTTTTTTTTAGAAAAATAGATGACTGGCAGGAATCTCTTCCCACCCTGCAGTTGCCTCTCTGAATTGGGTATTATGTCAGTTATCTGTCCTGCTTCACAGGCAGTCACATCACTTCCTCATTTGTCCTTTTTTAATCATGTATTATGGACTAATAGTCTGTTTGGTCAACTGAATCCTCTGCATGGAGCCAGGAGGTCTAATGAAGCTGGTATTTACAGAGGCACAAGCTCTGTTAAATGAGAGAGGAGGAACGAGCAGAACCCTTCAGGAGTCTGGCAATACAAAATCTGTGTAAAGAGAAAAAGAAACACGTTAACACACTGCATAGTTACACAGTGTCTGCTTTTAAGGTAGCATGCATCTACCTTTTTAAAAGCTTTCATTTTATGTTTTTATATTATTTAGCTTATGCTTACGTGCTATTAATCAAACAGTGCTAGAGAAATTCTGTTTTTCTTATTTTGGCTATTGCAAGGCATAGAGCATGAATTAATTTATATCTAATGAACTGCTTAAAATATTTATGCACTTACTGAGCGAAAAGCTAAATGCAAAGTACACAAATGACCCACATGCCTTTCTGTAACTAGAGCTTTAATCTTTGAAATCCATGCAGTGTTTTACAGTAAGCTATTTCCAAACTGGACATGCTTATCGTTCTCAAAAATCATTGTTAGTGTAATTCAAGCTATGACTTACCAACAAGAGCTACAAATATGGTCAGAGTGATTTTATTTTGAAGAATCTAAGTCTGATGGAAAAGATTATTCTTTTCCTACATCTCATTTCCCAGATAATGCCCTGGGGTTGCGTAGTTACATACAGTCATCTATTCTTGTAATACTATTCTTTGGTGTTTAACAGTTACAATGTGACTATGTGTTACATTTACATTGGGATTATTTTTTCTACAGTAAAGGAGCCATGTTATAAGAGCTGGATTGCGAGTGTCCCAGTACTGCAGGGGGAGACGAGACTCATACCTGTGTAGTGTTTGAATTTAGGTGTAGGATTCACTGTATTTTGAATTAATATAAGCCAATTTACTCCAAAGAAATGCTTCCCTATGGTCTTGGTCTTGACCTATTTCAAGAGGCTGAGAAAATGAAACTTTGGGGGAGAAGGCTGGCATCTGTCAGATGTGACACCGGTTCAGAGGGGGTGTTTTTGGTAATTTTGTCTCCAACTCAGAGAAGAACAGCCCCTGGAAATAGTCTGGTTTTTATGTAATGAATGTGTTTCTGTGTAACATCAGCCACTCCCTTTTCATTGTTAAGTAATATGAACTTTTTCTTTTATTTCCGATATCTTTGCCTTTATGTTTGCAGACCTTCTTCAAATGGCGGTTGCCCACTGTATGGTCCATCAGATTCCTCCCAGGAACTTTACATTACCCTGTATGCTGCTGAATGAGACATTTTTGAGTCCTTTCTCTGCTGGATTTGTAGAGAGCTGGTCTGGTTTGAGGAGAGCATCTGAAACCAAGCCTTTCTTGCTAATGAATGAAGAAAGCTTTCTGTGTTGCCTTTGGAACGATAACAACATTGATTGTTCCTTGTACAGAGCAAGCATGCAAGCAAGGAAGTTTATTCCTTCAGAAATAATTATCTCTGCTTCTCAGGAAATAGGTAGGTTTTCCATTCAAGGGCATAAGAAGTTACTTCTTCAAAAAAAAGGTTGGGGTTTTTGTTGTTGTTGGGGGGGGTGCGTTTTTATCCAGAGCAGCCAACATAGTGTGGTAAAATCTTTCCTCACAAAATTCTGTAGTGGAAAATGAAGGAAATTGTATAGCACAGATTCAAAGGGGGGGAAAAAAATAGTTGGCTGTCTTTCTTGGGGAATGCTGAATAAAATATGTAGCACTGTATATGAGGACGTAAGCCCAGATCTTCAAAGGTTTTTAGACGCTATGAGAAATATTTTAAATATTTTTGTGGATGTGGGCTTTAAACTTCTTCAGGAGGCAGGGGAGATGGAGAGCAAGTGCCATCTTTTCTGCCTGGATTGTGATGCCTTAGGAAATATCTGTACATGGATTAGATTGAATTATTTTTTCCTAGGCTGTTTTTCTCCTCCTGTAAACCACAGTCTCTGAGCAGCATACTGGCCAGTTGGCCTACTGCTATCAGCAGCAGGAATCTCATTGACCTCAGTAGAGTAGAATTTCATTTTACAAGAGCTGTCCCATGGAACAAATAAATCTCTGTTAAAGACTGCCACACTAAATCTGTTGCTGTTGTGTATGCAGTACAGCTGCATATGTGTGCACAACGTGTACGCAGTACAGCCGCACAGAGGCTGTACTAGTTAACAGTAGCAAAACCTTCAACCAGCAGCAGCAGCTTAATTTCTTTCTTCCCCTTGTGGACTTATCCATAAAACCAGATAGAATATACTCCTTCTCTAATAATTAGAATGCAACAGTATCATAGAATCAGAGAATGGTTTGGGTTGGAAGGGACCTTTAAAGATGATATATAATCCAACCCCCCTGCCACGGGCAGGGACACCTTCCACCAGACCACGTTGCTCAGAGCCCCGTCCAACCTGGCCTTGAACACTTCCAGGGATGGGGATCCACAACTTCTCTGGGCAACCTCTTCCAGTGCCTCACCACCCTCACAGTGAAGAATTTCTTCCTTATATCTAATCTCAATCTACCCTCTCTCAGTTTAAAGCCATTACCCCTTGTCCTGTCACTACATGCCCTTGTACAAAGTCCCTCTCCAGCTTTCTCGTAGGTCCCCTTCAGGTACTGGAAGGCTGCTGTAAGGTCTCCCCGGAGCCTTTGCTTCTCCAGGCTGAACAACCCCAACTCTCTCAGCCTGTCTTCGTAGGAGAGGTGCTCCAGCCCCCTGATGACCTTCGTGGCCTCCGCTGGACTCGCTCCAACGGGTCCACGTTCTTTGTATGTTGGGGGCCCCAGAGCTGAACGCAGCACTGCAGGTGGGGTCTCACGAGAGCGGAGTAGAGGGGGAGAGTCACCTCCCTCGACCTGCTGGTCACGCTTCTTTTGATGTGGCCCAGGGTACAGTTGGCTTTCTGGGCTGCCGGTGCACATTGCCGGGTCATGTTGAGCTTGAGTGTCATGTAGGTTGTTAGCCTTTTAAGTGCTGAAGGGCATATACTGGTGCCCAATTCAGCAAGGATTATTCACAAATGTTTGCACAGTTGGGGTCCAGCCTCACCTCCATGAATATCTGTTACTTGTCATCTCTCTGTGAGCGAATTTTATCCTGGCTCTTCAGGGTTATTTTTGTTTTGTTTTAATATAGTTCAGAAATGTTTAATCCCTTTCTTTTGTTTAGATTCAAATTGGAACTTTGAATGTTGGATTAAAGGCAAGCTGGACCTGTTAGTTTGTAGCCTGCGGTTTTTGAAATGGTACTTGAGAGCTGACTTGAAGGTTAATCTTTTATATGCTGTGTAAGTACAGACTCTGTTAAATTTGTCACTGTTAGCATTAGAAATCTGAAAGCATTTTCTAAAACATCAGCATTGGCCTCTCAAGCTTGCAACACAGTGGTAGCATTAGCTTTGCAAGCAGACGATACGTTATGCACCTTTATCTTATCTAAAAGTAATCTTGGACAATATGGAAAGTTTATGTTTCTGTCTTTGAATGAGAAATGGTTGGAATGGAGAGTCCCCCTCCTCTGTCCTTTCCATGTTTCTTAAAATGCTTTAGTGAAATCAGTGTTGACTAAATTAGACACTAATCAGTGTTGGCTAAAATATCTTTGATTTTACAGTTGCTTAATTTTAAAGCTGCGATCTTGGTTCTGCCTTTTTTATGCTTTTGACCATGACGTTCTCTCTCTTGAAGTAATTATGTTACTTAACATTTAATACAGTGCCCAATGCTACTCTGATCACATTGTTGCCTCTGAGAGGCACCCACCTGTGCGGTTGCTACTGTGGTAAATACGCCCTGGAATGGTAATAGATCTCTCTGTCTGTGCGCTGGGTAGGTCTTGTATACATCACCTGCCTGATTTGATCATGAAAAGATCTATTTGATTCCACTTCCACAATCACACTGTTTTTTTCTGTATTACTGACAGATTGGAAGGAATGGCACGAACACACAGACTTAATTTCCTTAGGAAACAGGCTAAACATAAATAGTTGAATTAGCTGAATTTACAGGTGATGACTTCTAGAAGCCAGAACTGGGTGACAGATACCACTTGCCACAAATTATCCCTGTAGTCAGGGTAGAAAGCAAGTGTATTAACTGGTAGTCAATATGGTTGTTTAGTTGACATAATACTGTAAAGCTGAAATCAGATTTTGAGTGGGTTCCCATTTCCCAGTTCCTCATTACTTTGATTTCTGAAATACCATTACATGTGTGTTTGTGGGAGAAGTAGATCTGAATTTGCCTCTGTTCCATTCAGTCTCAACTGCAATAGAAAAATCTTTGCCAGTAATCCTAGTGTAGTAATCTCTATATTGAATTTTTTTTGCTATGCCTAACATCTGTGGAACAACAGATTCAAGTCTCAGCTGGGATGAAGAGGTTCTTTGTATTATGAAGGGAATTCAGCAAGGGTCATGCAATTTATGAGAGCAGGCCCTATAGAATCACTAGAGTCCTTGTGGCATTTCTGTATTTGATTACTTCTTGCTGCAAAGGCGAGATGCAGTGCAATCCCTGACATTGGAGAACTTGTTTCAGTCCCCAGATTTCATGTTAATATTTTTCTTTTAGGGTCCCTATGTTCTGGGGGAACAGCTAGCAAAGCATTTCAGATTTTGGTAATGCGACTGCTTTCCCTGCTGGCTTGCTGGTACCTTAACATTTTATTCACATGAGCCAAAATACCTTGAAAACATTCCCAGTTTTAAAAATATGCATTCCTGGCATGTGTTACTCCCTGGGAGTCTGGAGATCAAGCCAGAATTCTCACATATAGGACAGGCAATGTACAAAAATAATGACCTAGAAGAATCTACAACAAAAAAGCTTGGATCCTCAGCAGCCTTTAATTTTTTTCAGCATTAGAGAAGTATCCTCTTATTTTACACATCCACAGTTTGCCTGCTTGTAAATGATACCAAGTTACTTCAAATAGAAAGTATTGCCCAAAACAGTGCTATGACAGTATTCTCTAAGAGGCTCAAGCAAGGGTAGTGATAGGGCTTTTACCTTCCCTAGCAGCATGTCTTTGGGAGGGGAAAGATTATTCTGAAGCTTAATTAGACAAATTAGGTTAATTGTCTACCAAAAGCGAGTGATCTTTCCAGTTGTGTGTATTCTAGGAATGCTGTAAACCCTGATGGTTAATTACATTAACTGAAATCATTTAGCCTTAGGGATCCTTTCATAGTGACACAGATGAATGCTCCCAGTTTAATTTTGAGCACTGATTATAATTTGCCCTTTCAGCAGATGGTGATGTATAGGGTGTACTCATATTTCTGACCCATTTGAAGTACTTGTAAGGTACTCCTTTAGTTCTGGGCCTAGTCTCATGTATTTTTAAGGATAAATCATGCAATTTGCCTCCAGACTGGTGGCTTAGTTGAGTGCATCAGTTATACATTGAGCCTTCTTCAGCTGGAGAACATTAACCTTTCATTAGAGACTTATCCTCTCACGAGCTAGGCAGTCGTCAGATGTTCTGCAGTTTAATGGGGCAGCTTGTTCAAATAAGTACTGTCCTAGAGCTACTATATATCAAATACATTGAGATATAATTATTGAAAATCCTTAGAACCCCAGACAGCTTTGCTCCATCAATTCCTAATAAAGGTAGCAGTTGCACAAACACAGTATATAGAACTATAGAAAGCAGAGTTACAATGGTGACCTTATTTCTGATATGCCTCAGCATAGCTACCTAAATGTGATATACCTTTCCTGAAATTAGAGGAATTGTAGAAGTGGATGTATTTCTTCCTAAAACAATTTTGACCTTTTGTTTTCGGTTAGGTGTTCCAGTTGCAAGAAGTTGGTTGAAATTCAGTAAAGACATTCTGCAGCTTCTAACTTCAAGTCTAGAAGTTCACCACAGGGCAACAGATTAATTTAGCATAAATAACAACACCTTCTGAAGTATAGTTGAATTGTGCAACAAAATACAAAACATTTAGGAGGTGTTAACTTAAGGTGTTGACTAAAAGAACTATCTGTGCACAATTGAAAAGTGCAGTGCTTGGAGTAGAAAAGAAAAGCAAGCCTGGGACACGTGCCCTTGTTGCAATGTAAATTACTTCTGTGGTTCAGGGCATGCAGTATTTTTTTTCCCTCTTCTGCAGTGTCTTATGCTTCGGTCCCATATTTCCAGCTTAAAGTCACATTGCCTTTGCACGTTCTCTGTCCAGTTCACTAGTTTTCTGCTGAATCTCAGAGGTGGGCTCTGGTAATCCATTCACAGAAGTTCATATGCTTGGTACCTCTCTGGTTTTTGCTTACCTCTCTGTGCCAAGACAAATCTCTCCAATTCCAGCAGCCAGCACTATAAAACTGAATGGGGACATAGTATATACTCATATATTTTATAAGCCCTCTGTCTTTCCTTCCTCCCCCCACAGTTTGGATCTGGCTTAGATCTGATCACTGTTGCGTGATGTAAAGTGCTTGTTGAACCAGGATTTATAGCTTCTCTCAGCGTGCTGCAAGCCTGATGGAAAACTCCAGTTTTTAATAGCCCGTTGCTTTGTTTTAAGTTTACCCAAAATTTCTCCTCTTGTTCTACTGAATGAAGGCACTGACCTCTCCTGAACTTGTGAGGGCTTTATAAGCATAAGCTCCTCTAAAGTCAGTATCTACAGTTTAGGAACAATGGTTTTTCTGTGACTGGATCCATCTGCAGCCAAACTGAAGATGACAGGCTGCTCGTGCAATCCCAGGCTGCCGCAGTTCTCCAAAATATTTTGGCTTTCTGTTATTTTGCTTGTAATTGCATCTCATACATTTAGCCCAGGCTTGGCAATTTGGAGTAAGTTGATGGGGGGGACCCCTCCTGATCATGTCCTCCATTGATCTATTCTCTTATCCCAAACTCACTTTTGTGAGAGAGTCCCTGTGTCTTGCCAGTCTGTGGAAATGCGAAGATCGTTACCCTGTTTCTTCGTAGCTGCGTGCCTTCCTCTGGGAGGAGACCTGGCATCTGATAACATAGCTTGCTCTTTCCCCTTGCTTTGCGCTGGTTGCCTGCAGAGGTAGTGAGCTGTAAGAGCAGTCCACAGCATAGAAGTGAGGTACTGGTAGTTCTCTGTCACGAGGGGTGGAAGGCCTGCCTGGCATGGAGCCACAGGGTGTTCCTCCAGTTACCCTTGCATTCCTACACACAGCGTTTTATACAGTAAACAAATGAAAAGGTTTGTGCGGTGGGAGCAGGGAAAAATAACAGCCCATGCCTGTTTAGCCCCAAGTAAGTGGCCTTTGAAACAATACTGGCACAACGCAACATGGAGAGGAGCTCTCTAGCATTTTTTTTCCCCTGTACACGGGTGGTCTTCTGGGTGCAAATAAGACAGTTAAAAATTGAAATAATTATTAGGAATGATTAGGAGAAGGATGGAAGTGGTGGGGTGGTGGGAACTGCTTTCCAGATAGATCAGATTAAAGACACGGTTTGATGAAAAGACTACATTCTTATGGATTGGTTGTGGGTTTTTTGAGAGTAATAAAATCTGTGAGCAACAACAGAAGGCAGGGAAACTTAAAAGAAAATTCTGCGAAGTCTTTGAAAAAAAATTCAGGGGAAAGAAGTGGAGCCACAACTACAAAAACAAAAATATTCCAAGTAATTTAAAAGCTGTATGTCTGCCAGATACCATTAGCATAAGGTTCCATAATTCTCATGTCCTAAAGTCTATGAGTACTGGTAAAAGTTATTTTAGGAATGTCAGTATTGACTGACCGTAGCACTAATAAATGTAAACTACATACTCATATGAACCTGCATAGCTTATGGGGTCATTACTGCAGAGTACAGGTGCTATGAGGGCATAGTGTTATTGAAAATCCTTGTGTTACCAGCTTCAACGAGTATCCTAAGAACAAGGTGGATGCATAATGTGTGTGTGTTGATCAGTGACCGATGAGGGGAGTGGGGCCCCAGCTCAAGGAGATCCATGTGTGTACACTGTGGGTTCCCTTGCAGTCCCAGTCAGCATGATTTGCCCGTGCTTTTCCCCGTAATTCATCAGCCTTTTGTTCGCTTCCAACCTCTCCTCAGTTTTTGACCTTTTCTTTTTTAAGTAGGGCAGATTATGGTGACGGAATCAGTGAATCACACCCATTTCCCCTGTGCTCTACAGTCGATTAAATGTACTAGATACCAAATAGACTAAAACCAAAAAAAGCAGAAAATCTCGTCCTTTCTTCTCCTCCTATGTAGAGTTCTCTGCCCTCTCTGAATTCAAGTGTTACAATAAGTCATACCAACTATAAAACTATTTAAAACTTTTACAGAGAGGTTCTTATTCTATTAACTTCAATTTCTTTCTCTGAATTAGTAAAATAAAACCCTTACTATACAGAAATAATTCCAAAATTGCTTCTGAACAATTCAAAACATGAGCTTTTTTTGTGAGGATGAAATGTCGAAAGCAGGAAAGACGCCAGGATGGTTTAACTGTCAGGATTTGTCTTGGCTTTGCTGCTATGAGAAGTTTGGCCACAAAGTATTCACACTATTAAATTCACTACCTTAAGGAGGCCTGTGTCACCTCATACCTGCAGTACACCATAAACGTGTATCGGTGTTTGAAAGAGCCTGAAGAATATCTGTGTAAAATAGAAATGAGAACGAAGAATACTTTGGGAACTGCTGGTTGCTTTTAGAATAGAAGCAGCTTTGTGCCCACTTGTGAGGTATTTATTTCATAAATTGAGACTAGTTTGACTAAAGTCAATGGAGATTGAAAACATGCATAAAAGAGTAATCATCCACATGAGGATTGCTCTAAAAATGCCTGTAAAACATACCTGAAAAGCGTCTGTGTACTAATGTGTACGTGGGAAGTAGTATGGGTCGTCTTCGTGTTGCTTCTTGAAGTTGACCCAAGGAAAATTGTGTTTTAGAGACACAAACTAAACGTGATGTCCTGTATTTCAATATGAATGTGTATGTTCTTTTTGTATCCTATAAAATATTTGCCAGCATCAAGAGACATAATACATGATTGCTTGTATCAGTATATGCTACTTTGTAATTTTTCATTTAAAATGTATTGAAATAATATTATTAGAAAATCTGATTAACTGTTTATGAAGCATGTATTATGCCCATGCAGCTCTTAGGTGTTTAAAACTTCAAAAGTTTATCGTAGACCATACAGTTTTTGCAGTGGATTATGTAATCAAAAACTGTGTATGTTAAACTCTCAAGGAAGGACTTGAATAGAAAGAAGGAAAAAAAAAAGGCAGCCCCTCCCCGAAACTAAATCTGGGTGTTCAGTCAAAAATAGTCCTGTGAGCTTTACTCTGAGAAGCAATACAAGCAAAATGCAGTACGCACTAAATACTTCCCGTGAGTCTGTTCAAGACAATAGTAGTAATGCGTGTGAATAAAGAATTTGCTTTCCTAGGAAACATCAGACTATCTAACAGACAAACATGCTGTGCGTAAAAATAATTAAAGCCTTATCTTGGAATTAACTGCACAATGTTAAGACTTTTGGAGGACACAGGTGTCTATTTTTTTTTTTTTCCAAATACTGTAAGTTGTTGAAAATAGGTACTAAAATGTGTTCTGAATGGTAGATTTCTTTAGCCTTTTGTTATTCCAAAACTTGTTTTTGATTATTATATTACTTGTAATGTTTAATTGTAGCAGAAGCTGGAAGGCATGTTAAATTATTTTGATGTTATTTCAGTGCCTTATGAACAGGAATTAGAATATAATTTCTATGGGGGTGGCAGAGCACTGCCAATTAGTCCACCGTAAGGTAAACTAACTTTGTGTGCCTAAGAATTATCTAGTAATAGTTACCATCAAGAATTAGAAACTAGTCTGACTAAACTACAGGTAACATCTAGTATTGTAACACATTTGTTTTAAAGTCAAACCTTAGGAATACTTTTCATGAAATCATCTTAACTACTTGGAAACCATTTAAAAAGGGAGAAGCAGCAAAGTAAAAGCAATTGGTTACAATTACTGCCTTTTTTTACTTTTTTCATTAGTGTTTTGTTTTTTTTTAAATAAACTTCGTCTAAATGGGCAAACCTCCTCCATTGAGGTAGAATATAGAAAGAAATACTGGTTTGTTTTGTTTTATGGTTTGTTCTTTTTCTTTGCAGATCGGAGCTTTCACTGGGAGATGTATCTACGAGCTCTCTAAAGGGGACTGTCATGGTTGCTCAGTGTGACTGCAGTGAGTATGACAAGTGCGAGTGCCGCGTGCCTTCTCTGAGACTCAACTACACTTACATCATGTGGCTGAAGATGATGATTGGTGTAACACCTCTATGGTCACCTTTGATGTCAGTCAAGCCCATAGACATAGGTAAGCCTGACCTGTATTTTAAACCTTTGTTAATGGAGAACAGCAGCAGGATGTCCCTTCTGGAGAAGAAGGGCACAGGCAGAACAGGAGTCCTGGTGCTGTCTCGCTTGCTCAGAGTGGTGCTGTACGTGTTTCCTAGCTGCCTAATGCCTGTCTGGGCTCTAGTACAAACCCATACTGAGCAAAGGCCAGGCTGTCAACATACTTGATCTTTCATTTCTAATCAGGACCGCTCGGTGCCTGAGTCTGGGGCAGTGGTGGAGCTTATTTGTCTATGTTACTGAAGACTTAAATTAAAAAGTGAGGGGGGAAAAAAAGCTGTTCCTAAAGTTAGGAAACAAAACTACCTCTTCTTTCAAGCAGCTCTGTTGTCCTGATGCTTTCTTCCTTACACATACAGTTCCAGCGTTTTCCAAGTTGGAAAAAATTACTCTGTATTTAATCAAGTTAAAACCATACTGACATTATGGATTTGATATGTGTTGCTATCCAATATGCACAGTTATTGCAGATCTTGGCAAATTTCAAAAAGGCAGGAACCCCGTCAGCTGTGGGGAAAAAATAGAAGTTTTATAAGCTGCTTCCTAACTGATGTGCTTTGCAGACAGAATAACTTAAAAGTCTCTGGGTGGGCTAGTTTTGAAGATGAGAGGTTGCATTTATCATCATGCTGCTTTTAAATTATGCTACAGGAAAAAATTAAAAATTCAGAGTTGCATTTGCCAGTGTTTAAAATGACATAATTGGTTTGTTCTGCTTGGTGAAGTGTATTTTAAAAACGCATAATATTGGTATATGTTCTGCCAAGATTTAGCTCAATTAAAAATTATTTTGAAAGTAAAGCTACAAATACTTGTGTAATGTAAAGTTGTGCTTGCTTATAGATGATATCAGTAGAACAGGTAGCATCAGTAGAACTGACATCATTTGTATTGTAAGAGTCATGAAAGTGTGATGTAGAAGTTACTGACTTTTGTTTTAAAAGCTATGCCTTTTTCCGAGGAAGAGTGAGTGTAATCCTAATCATCACTCTAAATTGCCCATCCATTTCCCTCTCCAGAGAGTTCTCTTCATCCTTGTGGGAAATTTCTGAAACCCTCCATTTTTACTTTGCTCTAATGTAGCTCTCCTGGAGACCTTCTTTCATAGCCATAATGACTGTAGAAGGGATGGGAATATTTAGAAATTCTTTGTGTACAGTATGAGGGCATTATCTCCTATCTCTTAAGGAGCTGAGCTAATTGCTTTGCTCAGCACTCCCATCCCTCTCAAGTCCTCTTTCCAGCAAAACGGCTAAGTTAGTGCTTGGTTACTGGGGAGAATCATAGCCCAAGGCAAGAAATTCATGTGGTTTTAAGGGAAACATTAGGTCAAACAGCATGTCCTGATAACTAATGTAACAGTGCCAGGGTGCACTTTTTCACTGATATTACACAGCATTAGTCTGTCATACTCTAGCTGTAGAGCAGCTCTTGAAAGCTGAGTTCTAAGAAACGGCGTGAAAGAGACTTCTGAATCAGTAAAAACCCATTACCGCCAGGAGTCACAGGCAATAAGGTTAGTGGTAAACTTGTCAATTAATTTGTTGGCAGTAAAGCCTGAACCTCCTGTGAACCTGCATCTGGAAATGACAGAGACAGGTCAAGTGAGAATCTGCTGGTCTGACCCTGTGCTGATGCCGTACCCACTTCAGTATGAAGTGAAGATCTCTGCAAATTCAGGTCAAAATGGCTGGCAGGTGAGTCGGCTCTGCTCGCTTGGTTTTATGATGGAGCGGTGCAGGTATCGGTGGGTCTCTTGCAGAGCTCAGGATTTCTTACCACCCTCCTTGTCCTTGGGCAGTGGCTCTGGTGGGCTGAGCAACGTGGCTGGTCTGGTGGAGCTGGGCATGGCACAATGGTTTCTCCTGAGCTGGTGTGTCCAGCAGACCCTGTTGTAAACACCAACAGTGTGGTAGAGCTGGCAAGCCGGACTTCACGTCTGTTACAGTAGGACAGCCACTACACACTGATGAAAGGCTCATCTCCTGTTGGGTCTTACAAACAAACTCCCTTCTATCTTTTTGGATGAAATGCTAGATTCTGTGAAGTCTAAAGGCAAAGCTCGCTCCTTTCAGCCAACCCCAAATTCCATGATACATGCATATATGTTTAATATTTATAGCTTTTATTAGTGAATTGCTTTTTTTGTTGCTACCACGTAACTGGCTCTGGAATAAGAAACAGCTGTTAATTAGCAGTCTGTAATGAAATAACGTTTTCCACAAAGGTATGGAACCTCTACCATATTCAAATTTACAGGAAATTTAAAGAAGAAAGCTTTTTTAACCCAACTTGCTACCTAAAAACTACTCTCTAGACTATTTGTTTTGCTTCCCTCTGTCTCTTTCTTTTTCGTGTTTCATTTTACAACAATAACGGCTTCTGACAATCCAACAGATAGTTCAAGTTGCTCTAGAAACCTCACTGGCCGTAGACAATACACTACTTGACTCTTCATACTTAGTTCAAGTGCGGTGCAGGAATCATCATGGTCCAGGGTTCTGGAGTGACTGGAGCACACCGTATAATCTCAATTTGGGAGGTAGGTCACGTGCAGTCACTTACGTGCAATAAATAGTCTTTTGGAATAGAACAGATTTCCTAGTTTGTTTTGTTTTGTGGAATGAGTATTTGAGAGCATGTGTTATCCGGGGTGGTACGGTATGCATGAGTTGGGCTGGAAAATCCTGCGAAAGTTCTTTCCCCTTCTGCTTCTCCTTCTGCATGGCTTTGCCTGAGATTCTGCTCTTTCCTTTATACAAGACGTGCATTAAAAGAGTTCTGGTCTAATGCACGTAGACTGCACAGTCAGCTCCGTGACACCTCATTGTCTGGCCCTGTTGCTTGCTCACCAAGCACCTGTTCAGACACAGAAAAAGCTCTTTTTCAAAGAGTTTTTCCATTTCAAAAGGCAGTTGGCTGCGTTTAACCTCTACTCGATACAAGATTTTTCTTCTAATGCTTTCTCTAACTTTTAGTTTAGTACGAGGCTTTGTAGCTGAACTAAAAGCACAGAACACCGTTTCGGGTTTGTAGATTTAACATAATCCATCTTGGTTTGTAATGCTGAGCCCCATTCATGAACTGCGTAATAGCCCCAGTCAGTCAGTTTCAGTGCATGTGGCTTTAGTGTTAAGCATATGTTCTTACATACTGCCATCAATTTACTACCCAAATAGGGCGAGTTCCTGACATGTCGCACACAGCAAGAGCTCTCCTGGACTGAGTAAAGGGCTCTTACGATTTCATGAGGTCCCTTACATCAACATAGCTCCTGCTAAAATGATAGATCATAATGGTCCTCGATGGTGAGAGTATGTAGGAAGGAGAAGAAATTTTGTTTGGCAAATCCTTGGTCAGTTATCGGTATTGCTGATTCACTTTGCAGATTGAGGTGTTTTGGGTCAGCCTAAAGATTTCAGGCTTTTTTGCGTTGTATTTTTCCATGCTCTGCTTATGATTAACTGGAAATGTTTTGGTCTGCGTTGTCACAGGTATCCTTTGAACTGTTACATGACAATACTAGTGCTTTACCTAGGCGCTTACATGTACACTCGCTTACCGTATGCTAAAAATGTATGTGGTTAAATCAAGTACCAAGGAAATAACTAAACTTTGCAGAAGGAGCTCTCTTCCAAGAAAGCTGAAAATACACAGACCCCCATGGCAATCGAGCATGAAACACAGGACGCCTGATTGTATGACTAGAGGTCTAACTGGCCCTTAGTCTTTTGGATTTTTATCTATATATATATAAATTTTTAAAAAGTGTGTGTGTGTGCACATATATATAGAACTATAGAGCTTTGAGAATTTTTGGGAGGTAAATACACGTTCTCTCACATAAGCATATACTGATATTTTCAGAAAGGGTTTATGAGCGTATTGAGAAATATGGACGTAAAAGAGGTGCAGTAGCTACTGTTAGATTACTTTTTATTAATCCTGTTATGGGATATGTAATTGTATTAAACATCTCATCAGCAAAATAATCCCGTTGTGACAAACCTGATGGCAGTGTAGAGGGATTAGTTTCTTCACTGCAGGAAGCTCAAATTGGCACATGGCCTCCAAAGGCCGGGGATAAGATGAGCCGATGGAGGGAGCGTGCAGCACAGCTGGGAGCAGCCGAGCAGCTGTTAACAGGAACGCGGCTTTGCATTCACGCAGGCACATTAACACCGGAAGAGTAAATACTGAAATCAGGCAGTTATATTTTGTACATTCATGTTCTGATTTATATTTGGTATGAAAGCCTTTGACAATGACAATATTGTAGGTCTGCTCTGCTATCTGGGAAGGCCAGTATTTTGGAAAAATCCTAAAAATATCTGATGTGGTTCCTCAACTACAGAAAGGAAACCTGACCTTTTAAGGATTTTCGTGCTGGCTTTGTGTTGATCTCTGGCAAACTGTTCCTTTTCAGCAGGTGTATAACACCTGTAGCTTCCCTAAGTACCTGACTGACTGAGGCTGAGCATATGCATGTTTCCATGCATTGCAAATTCAGTATCTTTATGCCTTACTGTATCACTGCTACCATTTGCAATTAACTATGCTGCTGAGATTGTAAACAAGTTTTTGAGACATTAATCTCCTGCTGACTTCAGTAGGAGCAGGATTGGTAACTACTGGAAAGCTTGATTTTTTTTTTTTTTTAAATTTTTTTTTTTCCAACCCCTCTCCCCCAGTTCTGAATAGGAATTCTTAATATATATGCTCCAGTATTACAGTAATTCTTCAGCTAGCATATGATTTCAACATCCTTGCAGGGTTCAAAGGGTTAGATTTTTTTTTTTTCCCCAAGCCCAGACATCACTCTTTGCTTATTTGGATCTTCTCTCACTTTTACCTGAGGACAATTTTACAGTTTTAAAATTTGTGATGTATGTCTTTGTGAGATGAGTTACAGAAGCTAACCTTTCTAGGTTGCAAGTACTTGTTGCAGTATTTAAATAAGATGACCTGATGCCTTAAAAAAGTGGGCTGAGTAAAAAGCAGCGGTGTTAATCTAGTTTCCCAAGATTCAATTTACAGGAGCCCGTATGATTCCCCATTTCCCTTGTGCTGCTGTGTATTGCTTTCACTGTGATTTTTCTGCTCATTTAATTCCTGATTGCCTGGGGATATTAAAGATTATTTTTATCAGAATTTACAAACATCAGTTATGGGGGGAGACAGTCAAGGGCTCATTTCTTCCCCTCTCCGTTATGGTCATTAATAGCAATTAAGAAGTAGGAAATTTAGAAATACAACTGGATGATAATAATATTCTATTGACATATGCTTTTTTTTTTGTTCAGATTCTAATCTCAGTGGATTTTTTTTCCTTTTTTTCCCCTTCTGTGTAGCTGAAGTCCTGTACTTCCCTCCTAAGATACTGACCAGTGTTGGTTCTAACGTTTCCTTTCATTGCATCTATAAAAACAAAACCAAGATTGTAGTGTCCAAGAAGATTGTTTGGTGGCTGAATTTAGCAGAAGAAATCCCAGAAAGTCAGTATACGCTTGTGAATGATCGCGTAAGCAAAGTTACTCTTTTCAACTTGAAAGCAACAAAACCTAGAGGAAATTTCTTCTATAACGCGTTGTACTGTTGTCATCAAAATAGGGAATGTCATCATAGATACGCTGAATTATATGTAGTAGGTAAGACTCCAAATGATTTTAAATTACAATTTTGGTGCATTTTAATAGTAAGGTCAGAATATTTCCATTTTAAACTCCAGTTAGCTTTCATTGAGCAGTTATGACTTGTAATGCATGTTTTTTGTATAAACAATTATATCTTTATTAATAAACTTTCAATGTGTTTTAATTAGATGTGAATATCAATATCACATGTGAAACTGATGGGTACTTAACTAAAATGACTTGCAGATGGTCTGCAAACCCAAACACGTTGCTCCTGGGGAGTTCCTTGCAGTTAAGATACTACAGGTATGTATAGCTTTTAATGCACTCTTTATGTTTGGACTATAGAGAGAATCGTTTAGGTTGGAAAAGACCTTTAAGATCATCGAATCCAACTATTAGCCTAACACTGCCAAGTTCACCACTAAACCATGTCCCTGATATCCGAGTATGTAACATGGATCCTATTTACAATGTTCTTCAGTATTTGTAAAGCCTGTAGATGCAGTTTGGAAGCCAGTTCTCTTGAAGCAGAGGTGTTTGCTTGTATCAGGTAAAAAAATTATTCTTCTAGTTGCTCATATCTACAAATTGTAAGGAAATAAGGAAAAAAAACCATTCAAAATCTCACATTCAGAGTGAGAGTGACTGAGCACTGGAGCAGTGGCCCAGAGAGGCTGTAGAATCTCTGTCCTTGGAGACTTTCAGATCTCGACTGGACAGGACCCTGGGCAACTTCATCTGACTTTGACTTTAACCCTGCTCTGAGTCGGAGGTAGGACTCGAGACCTCTTAAGGTCTCCATTCATTCTTCAATTTTTTTCTGTAATTCTGTATCTTTTTTTCCTATATACGGACAGTAGATAAAAATACAGGGATGGAATTTAATCCATTCCAGATGGAAAAAATCTTGCTTATAAAGAGAGAATCAAATCTTAATTCATAAAGGGAATATTGCTTTATGATGGTAGCATCTTTGGTGGCTAGAGCAATTCTTAGTTTTCATGGTTTTGGTCAGGTGTTTTGGCCTAGCTTGTTTTCAGATAGTTGGTTCAATTTTGTCTGTCTTTTGGACAGAGCAGGAGAGCTGGGGTGTGGTGTGGAGCAAACACATTATTGTTTGCAAAATACAAAACTGATTATTAAATCAATGGTATGATCATCCTTATCTTCATTCCTGTGCACAAATAGTGCCTGTGATAATATTGTTTTACCATGAAACTAAAAAATCCCTTTGAGTTACTAATATATTGAGCTTGAGAGTTTCCTAGAACTGTGTTAGTCTTTATATAAACAAGGTAGACAGACAGACAACCCTTCCTGAGAAAAAATCTTTAGTTTTACGGCTCTGCTGGACTGGATATGCAAAAGTTTTGGCAAACAAGCTTATATCAGCCCTGAAGGCCTAATCCTTTGGAAAGCTGGACTGTCTTCTCTGTTGGAGGTGGACTGAAGTTTTGAACTATCATAATACCAAGGTGAATATTTCTCAGGATTTTGTGAACTGAAGTAATAACTGGAATGCTTGAGATTTCAAGTGGAGGCTTTTAGGGCAGGATTAGTGACTAACTGACTGCTAAGGTAAGCTTTGTTTTGACTGTCTTCACAAATATGAATGTAATGAGTGTCCTGCTGAGCAGGGAGCTTGAAGTAAAAACCATGCTGCTCTTGCTATGCTTTTTATTCCCACTTTTTCTCTGTTCAGGTTTAGCTAAAAATGTTGTTTGCTAATACGAAGTGATAATCTGTACGTTTGTTACAGTGTTCCTGCTGGATCAAACAGTGAACATTAATGCAGACTGAAAATGCATCCCAGATACTAGTATTTATTGTGATCTTTCTTTTTATTCTTTTTTTTTTTTTGGTTTGCTAATAGTAAGGTCTGAAAGGTGGTGGTGGTGGGAAATCATGGGGGACCACATGAATGTACTGACTACCAAAAAGTTGAAGTATAGGATGTTTAAAAATTTATAGTTATGAAAACACATTTGCATAATATTCTATTGCGCATTGGGAACAAAAATACAAAATGAACTTGAATGTTTACAAGCTTGAAACCAAATGAAATGGCCAGTTTTTTTAATTGCCCAAGCTCGATTGTTAAAGGCACCATAAATACACTGGAGTTGCTAGTATTTACTTAGACATAGACAAGTCCGCAGGATGAAAGTTGGAAGTTAGATGTGGTGCATCGACATCAGGCACGTCAGGTTTTCCAGGGGCACACAGCTATTCTTCTTAGTTACTGATGCAATCACATTTTATAGATGAAATCCAACACCCTACAGTAATGTGGTGTGATAGCTTTGCTGTTGGTGTTTTGTTTTGGTTGGGTTGTTCCTACATCTTTCTCTACAGACAGTGCTGCCAACAGAAATAGCACAGAAATCATCATCCTGTAAAAACAGAAAATGCTGAGCTAAACCTTCAAAGCACAAGGAAACAGTTTAATCAGTGTTAGCTATGTTGACAGGAAGAGGAGAGATTCAGCTGAGTGTAACTTTTGTGGTTCAGTTGAATAACTAAAACCCTATCTGGCCACTCTCACCACAAGTCTGAGCTGTGCAGAAACAGGAGAAATATGAAAACTTTCCTTTCCATCACCGATAAGATGGCCAGTGCCATTTTATCCAGAGTCCAGGTCTCCCCTCTTCTGTTGCCAGATGTGATACTGACTATATGTGGGATTTAAATGCCACCCTCCAGAATTGGTATTTTTATGCGATTTCCATCTCCTGGAGACTTCACTGCACGTGTCCAGTTGGTCCATGTGGCAGCTTTTCCCTGGACGCCATTTGGTATTTTGAAAGTCGTATTCCCGGCTGGAATAATTTCTTGGCTGGAGATCTGCCTTGCTATGTTTATTGCTAATACATACCACTCAAGTAACATGATTTATGAGTATTTGGAGGTGCCTGCTCTTGTCGTACCTGTTTCTTCCTGTTGTTAGTCTCTTATCAAAAGATTTTGCACTGGGGGGAGCCTTCATGTCCTAGTTTTTTCAGGCTAAGAGCCAAAGCTTTAAGGAATAACACTGCAGTGTTATTTATCCATTTAGTGCAAACTTAAGTTCAAGATCTGTCCAAATAATCATCAAAAAACCCCAGATGGTTCCGATGACACCATTTGTTTTAATTGCCTTCAGAGTTACAGAACTGATGCCATGAGCGGCTTATAGTTGCAATGTATTAACTGAATGGTTTTTTTTTTTTCTCTTAAGGAGCGGAATTTATTGTTCTGACTTTCCAAGTACTTCTCCAAAATCAGAGGTGAAAGAATGTCATTTACAGAAGAATCATTCTTATGAGTGCACATTTCAGCCTATTTTTCTTCTATCTGGATATACCATGTGGATAGAGTTTAAGCACTTACTAGGAACACTTGAATCCTCACCAACTTGTGTCGTTCCAGCAGATGTGGGTAGGTCAAGATTTGTGCACGTCTTTCTTCACTTGTGCCCTTGGATTTCATTCCTTATATGGTATAGGTAAAGTACTTCTTCATAGCATTTTAAATAAATTAGATTGTGGAAAGAACATAAAAGCACAAGAGCATTGATATTGTCTTCTAAAAGACATTGGATTAAATGTTATTCCCATACGTTTTGCTTGGCACAGGAGCAGATTGTAACTGCAGCTAATACCTATAAAATGAAACATCCAGTTTTGCATATTTATCCTCTCAGGTGTTTTGCTAAGACATCTACAGAAAATGCAAGTATTATATTTAAAATGGCAGCCTCATTTTTAAGATTCTTGGTTATCTAATTTTTCTGAAATTTTCAATTAGTTGTTAAGTTTATACTTTGATACAGTGTAGCAGTATATGTATTACTTACACAGTTATATATTCATTTAAAATTATAGGGACTGTTCATGCTCTTGCATGCTTTTGCAAAGTTTCTTTTGTGACATACAGAGCGCTTACTTAAATTTGTAGAAAAGCAAGAGGCAGGAACAGTGAGCGTTTTCAAGCATTGCAAAATGTGCAAAGTGTGTCGTACCTGATCTATGACTCGGAGCGTTCATTGGACTGTGTATTTTTGGACACAAATGTGAACATATGTAGAGAGAAAACATGGCAGCTAGACCACCGAAGTGCTACATGAAATAAAGCGGAATAAAATACATCTATTGTGTATGTGGGGAAGCATACATACAGAGAACATAAATTAAACCAAACTCTCCTTTGCATTTCGAAGTTTAAATAGAGTAAGCAAAAATGAACGTCACAGGAAGGAAAGGCAAAGTTCAGTACTTTAAAGCTAAGTGGGGTATGGGA
Source organism: Pelecanoides urinatrix (assembly GCA_013400755.1). Taxonomy (NCBI): domain Eukaryota; kingdom Metazoa; phylum Chordata; class Aves; order Procellariiformes; family Procellariidae; genus Pelecanoides; species Pelecanoides urinatrix. The sequence continues at coordinate 172,421 of VZTQ01006195.1, read as the reverse complement.
ATTATTATTACTATTATTACTACTAATTTGGTGGCCTTGTGGTTTTCAAGGTTGCTCCTGTCCAGTTCAAAGAGGATTGTTTGTGCCTTTTTGACAAGCAAGTTCGCTGATTATCAGAGAACTGTTGGCAGCCTTGGGCATCAAAAAGGAGGGTGGTGTGAAGGATGGCGGGTGGGGATCCTACACTCCTGCTGCTTAGACAATTTGCCAAGAGAACCTGGCACCTTGTCAGCACAGCACCTGTAGTGTTTGTTAGTCTGTCGGGCACGTCTGTGCTCTCAGTTGGCTGTGCTCTTTTGGGGAATGGTGGTGGCTTTGTACGATGCTGCCCAGTGAGGAATTCTAGCAGAAGTCTGGTTTATTCAAGTCATCGCTTCAAATAAAAAGCAATGAATAGAATTGACCTACGCTGGATGAAAGGTGCTCTGTATCATAGTAAACCAAAACATACTCGCACCACCCAAAATTTAAAGCTTCTTTTTCTGTTGTTGTTTTCTCCTCACTCGCCATCTGATTAGTCAAAATGAGTTTATTCTAACTTTGCTTTGTGACATTTGTGTTCAGTCTGCTGAAGTAGCTCAATTTTGGTGGAATTTCCTATTAGTAAAATAAAAACTTAATGTAATATTTCTGTTAATCATTGCATAATGTCTGTCACTGTCCTTTATAGGAGCTGCCTTTCTGGGCCATGTGTGCCGCTACTTTCCACAGCGGTGCACCCCATTAGCGCCAGGCTATATCCTTTGCCGTTCGTACCAGGGGATGTACCAGGTGCTGGCACCAATATAAGCTATTGTGGTTTAAATTAAAATGAAATGTACTGAAACTTGCCCATGGATTTTTTTTTTTTTTTTTAATAAGATATTTATTCTGTAAGAAACTTTGATTTTGATATTTCAACTTAAGATTTTCTTTTAGTTCGGGTCACAATTGGAATGAATTTCCTGTTAGACAAACATTGCCTTTTCTCAGTCAGCAACGCTTTTGTCTGCAGTCAATGGGCCAGCCAGCTTGGATTGGTGAATTGTTATGTTTGCATTATAGTCCAGCTTTACTTGGAGTAGCAGAGGCCACAATGTATTACCTGCCACCCTCAGGACAGAAGAAAGTAAACCATGATGATTGGATTTAATGAGAAATGTCAGTGCAGCCATTACAGTCGGGGTGGTTTTTTTTTTTCTTTTCTTTCAATTTTCTAGTGAAGCCGCTTCCTCCCTCCAACATTAAAGCAGAAATCACCAGGAATGTTGGGCTGCTGAATGTGAGCTGGACAAACCCAGTATTTGCAAACAACGATCTTAAATTTCAGATTCGGTATGCTGTGAACAGGGAAGAAATTACATGGGAGGTACTGTCTTTTTTAATCTAGATTGAAGCATGAGTTGTTGCAGTGTTGTCATTTAGTGTCTTAGCGGGTTTTTGTGGAATTTGTGGCATGCAATGAATCACGGTTATAAGCATTTGCATTATCTAGCAAAGGAACATTACCAATTAGACCACTTTCTCATTGGATTAATTTTCAGGAATTTTGACTCTCACAGATGCCTGAACAGCCTTTTGTTCTTACTCTAAATATTTTTACTTCTGTTACAGCTTTATGAAGTTTCAAATGCACCAAGATCAGCTGTGATAAAAGTTCAGAAACTTTGTGTTGAGTATGTTGTTCAGGTCCGGTGCAGAGAACTGGATGGATCAGGTTACTGGAGCAACTGGAGCAGATCAGCCTATACGCTTGTAACAGATATCAAAGGTACACGTGCTTTCGGAGTGCACTCTGATGGGCTGTCCAGATTCAGACTGAGGTGTGACACTCTTCTTTCAAAACTGTGTTATCTTGCAGCTCCCTTACAAGGCCCTGAATTTTGGAGAACTATTATTGAAGATCCGGCAAGGAGGCAGAAGAATGTTACGCTCCTATGGAAGGTGAGAACAATTACATTTTGGTCTTTCACTTTGATCCAAAAACCATTGGTAGAATTGCCAAAAAGGGAATATGACAAGCACATACTGTCCTGGGAGGCAAACTTGGGCAGTCGCTGTTTACGGGACTTCATACGCAAGGCACTTGGGATATGACTTCTTCTGTGTTACTGCCTCTTGCTTGGCTAATACTGGAGGCAAGTAGAGGTTGCTGGTGAATATTGATTGTAATGCTGTGATACGAGGTGCGATGGTTCTGCCGCCTTTGCTCAGTCAGCCTGTCTTGTACTTTACTCCCTTCTGTTGCTGTTACTCCCCCCTCCCCCTCTTCTGATTTTATTCTCTGTAATCTTTCCTGCAGCTAGCTGGCACACGCTGACCTGATTTTGTACCCTAATAGTCANCACCTGGGCACGCTGCCGGCTCGTGTTCAGCCGCTGTCGACCAAGCCCCCCAGGTCCTTCTCCTCTGGGCACTTTCCAGCCGCTCTTCCCCAAGCCTGGAGCGGTGCCTGGGGCTGTTGTGGCCCAAGGGCAGGACCCGGCACTTGGCCTTGTTTGTATAGTAATGTAGTAGGGCAGAAACTCTCCTAGCGCTGTGTGGTTGCTCGGGATGGTTCAGAGGTAGGTGAGGCTCAGCGCAGAGGTACGCTGGCCACGGGCATGTTTCCAGGCGCAGGAAGCTGAGGCCAGCCTTCTGAAGGGAGCCGACTGTTCTACACTGGACCCATCTGAGCTGGCGGTCAAGTTTTCTTGCGCAGGTCCAGTTCGCATGCACCACAGCCATGTTGAACTGCACGAGGGGCTGCATCGCAGCCGTGTGGAACATCCTGTTATTCCTGAAGCCTTGTAGTCCTCGCTACTTTAGGAGAGCCCTGAGCCCTCTAGGCAGGCTGCAAGCTTCCTTGCCTTTGTGCAGAGACCAGACCTGCTGTCTGAATTGTACTAATGCAGCTGAAGTGTCAATGCTGTATGACGTTGACATGTTCATGTCAGCCTTACTGTTAGTTATAAAAATGCTACGAAGCAGAGGCTTATAACACATTTTGTTGTAATACTCAGAAAAAAGAATAACATGGAATCCAAGACTGCAAGTTATAATGAGAGTTGCAGTCTTCAGCTGCCAAGTTCTGCTGACCGAGATCTCTGAGCAGAATGTGCCACTGACTCCTGGAGAGCTGCCTGCCTAGACCACTGCAACTGCACGTAAACTGGGCAAAGCTACGTTAAAAGGTTAATGCAGGACAGAGAAAAGAAGTACCTCAGTGACTGCCCACTCCTGTTTGTCCATGTTTAGCACGCAAACAGTCATCTGTTCTGAGTTTTCAGTCCTCAAAAATACTCAGATAAAACAGTGAGTTACTATAGGAGTCTGAAAGTTTGTATTTCCTTGTTCCCCCTGCCCTCCCGTCACTGGAAAGACAGCAAGTAAGTGTGTCAGCTCTCAGAGAGACAGAAGAAATTAAGTCTTTAAATGGACTACAGTGCCTTTGCTAAAAGGACAGTAGCCAGTCTATAGAATATCTTTATTGGGTCATGTTTTCTTAAAATTGGACCAGTGCCTTCTGCCCAAATAACATTTGCTTTTGAAATCAAAGACTGGGAAATTAATTAATGCCAATGTTTGCTGCAGCCACTGATGAAGAATCACTCATTGTGCAGTGTGAGCCGATACGTTATAAAGCATCAGACATCAGGAAACACCACGTGGTCAGAATATGTTGATAATGGCACTACCTGTTCATTTCCATGGACTGAACACACACATACCATTACAGTTTTAGCCATGAATTCAATTGGAGTTTCTTCAATTAATTTTAATTTAACTCTGTCACAGCAAATGAGCACAGGTAAGAACACCAATTAGTAACCATTTTGAGATGTGGAAAATGGTAGGAATCCTTGTGATGCTTTTGGACAAAGCTTTCCTTGTAATAAAATTCCCTTTCTTAGAATAAAAGAAGTTTTGTGATGATACATTCAGCTGTATATGGGAAACAGATTCCGTATGTCACCAACAGAGCTATTTGAAAAATGAAATTTCCATCGCATGAAAATCTTAATGATCTTTGGGTTGGGAAAAGAGTTGTCTTTAACTGGGCTGTCTTCCCTCCACTAACAGAATATAAAGTAATTAATCAAAGAAAAATAAAATCTTACTGTAGAACTGATCTTTCGTCTACTTTGTCTTGGGAACACCCAACATTCCTGCTAGGGAATGTTTTGGTGTGTCCAAAATGAAATACGGTCTTGTTTCTCCGGCTGCTCACCTGACGGGCTGCCAGAGTACATAGTTTTCAGAGGTTTGGCTTTACTTCCTAAGCAGCCTCTTCATTGATTCGGCTGCACTCTGCTTTATTAATAAAATAAAGGCTACTGCTTTTGAATATTTCAATTGTGTAACATTCATATGCAAATATATTTTGTGGAAACATTACTGCTGTCTATTCTTGGAACTTTACTGCTGTAATGCAATTTTTAAAACATTTTTATGGATAAAATTCTTTCTGATATTGTGTGTAAGCGTATTCTGGAAACCTTGTGGTTGGTAGCAGATGTAATGGGAAGCGTTTGTCCGATGGGATTGTTATCTTGATGTATTACTTAGATTCAGTGGGATTTAGCTTCAAGGGTCTCAATGCGTGCTTTACTAGCTAGATGTTGACAGTTCAGTTATTGATAATTTTTTGATTAAGGAATAATAATTAAGGAGGTGCACATGAGAATCAGGATATTTGTTTGATGTCTGGTGAGAAACTTGATCTATTTAGTGTTCGGGACTGGTTGGTGTAAACCAAGCTTTGCTGACTTAAGGAGAAATATGTTTGCTTACATGAACTAAAGGTCAGGCTTTATTATAAAGAAGATAATTAAACAAGTAAATGATAAAGTGCTGAAACCGTAGCAGTCATTTGTGTGCATGTAGTTTATAGTATACATCTCTCCTGCTGAGCCAGCTCTCATCCCACCTCTGTCTGAGCTCGCGTAATTCACGGCTGTTTTCTCCTTGTTCTGTCAGTGAATGTTGTGCAGTCACTTAGCGCTTACCCAGTGAACAGCACTTGTGTGATTTTGATTTGGACGCTTTCACCTCAAATATACGTGATAACATCTTTTATTATTGAATGGAAGAACCTTAACAAAGAAGAGGAGATGAAATGGGTGCGAGTTCCTCCAAATATTAGTAAATATTATATTTATGGTGAGTGTGCTCTTGAAAATATAATACATTATGTTAATTGTTATGGAACAGAAAAATGTAGCATTACTGAGCTCTCGGATTCCTTTTCTCCCCCTCTCTGTTTCTGATGGCTTTTATGGTAAGGACCAGTAGAGCAATTCTTGATTATCATTACAGGACTGACTGTAGAGGATTGACTGTTGCATTAATAATCAGATTAACAAAGAATGAAGCTCAGGAGTGTGTCCATTTTTTGGCAACACAATAACATTAGTTCTGGAATATTGAGTACACCAGCTAATTATCTAAGTTAATATGTGCATTCCATTTGCATTTTAGCTTTAATCTTATAAATTTTCACAATAGCTCCATAAAGGTATTAATTCCATGACAAACTAATGCTAGATTATCCAGTGTAGATTAATCTTCTGATATTAAAATATGTAGCTATAAGAGATGGCTTTCATTATTGCCCTCTCTGGGCTGATCTGAACTCTGATATGTGACCAGAGTCTCTCTGGAGGTAATTGTTTAAAAGCAGGATAATAGTTTTGATTCAAAAGGCTGATTTCCTTTTTCCAGATCACTTTATTCTGATCGAGAAGTACCAGTTTAGCTTGTACCCTGTGTTTGCTGGAGGAGTTGGCAAATCCAGAACAACGGATCAGTTTACTAAAGGTGACTTACAGGATCTTTCTCCATGTTGTTTATGAAATAGGAGCTTGTAAAAGTAAACTTTAAATGCAGGAGAAGTCTGTATCTTATCAGTAAAAAAATGTCAGTAATGAAGTACTGTAATATAACTATAAACAGTGATCTAGACTTAAATTGCTTTAATTTGAAAACTCTCTGTGGGATTAGTTGAGTGAGGGACCCGAATTTCCATGCATCTAACTTAATAGCTGAGATCCCAGGTCCTATTCTCTGATTTCATATGCTCTGATTTCATTTCTTAATAGCAAGGGAGCAGTGGGCATCTCCCACAGGAATGGAGGAGTCACCTCAGTATTTAAAACAATTTCTTCCTTTCTGTCTATTTGTTCTCAAGGTAAAGGTTTGTTGATGTGCACTAAAACTGTTTATCAATTGTTTTTGCGTTTAAGCTGTTGCTTCTACTGTTTGTTATTTCCCTATTGTAGACTATTTGTTCACGGATAAATTATTTTACTGCATTATTAGCTGAATTCCTTTTATTTCCAGGTGGATATGAAAATGAGAATAATGCCAGCCTCTATGTGGCTCTGCCAATAGTTATTTCAACCTCAGTTCTGTTGCTTGGAGCATTGCTGGTTTCGCACCAAAGGTAAGTTGTTCATTGTCATATAAAAGTCCCAGGCGGCCTTTAGCAGAAGGTGTTGCAGCTTAGATGATGCCTGTCTGCTGAACTGGTGGGCAGGGTCTTTCTGAGGAAAGCTAGGAATTATTTTTATCATGTATTTGATGGACTGTACTGAAAGGCAGTGGACTCTGTGGAATACAGGACCGAGAATTAAAGTGTCTTGAGTGCACAGGCTTGTTACCTTGTGAACGTCAGACCATTGCCCTTCTGGGTCTGGTGTCCTTGCAGTAAGATGATGAAGAGTGCTGTTCATTTTCACTGGGAAAATCACTTCAGCCTGTACCGCGTACTCTGTGCTTCTGCAGAGCGATTTGTGGGCAAGTTAATGAGTGTCCTGTGCTTTGAATGCGTAAAGCAAACATATTTCCATATTTAATTGTCATCACAAACTAAGGTCTGAAATAAAAGCCAATTGAAAAAAATCCCTCTGAGTTTCGTGGAAGGTGGGTTGGGGTCATATTCAGCAAAGACTGCCTGTACTTTTTATATTTTGCAAAACTGCCACCTGGTGTGTCACTTCTTTATTTCTTTTTTCTATTAAATTTTGGCCATCTATAATATCCAAAATGATTGTTTCATTGTCATAGTGTTCTGAATAAGTAAAATTGCACAGATTCCTTTTCTGACATAGCAAAGGTGAATGACCGCAGTACAGAATATATGAGAACAGTACCAAATCCAGAATTTACCTCATATTTCAGAATGAAGAAACTGTTTTGGGAAGATGTTCCAAACCCCAAGAATTGCTCCTGGGCGCAAGGAGTTAATTTTCAGAAGGTGTGTATTTCCCTGGTGATCCTTCTTCCCCCGTCCGATGGGTCTGACTGCTGTTTGCTCGGTGCTGAACTCTACCCGTTGGTTAGACTAGACCCTACCTGAGTTACTGAAGGAAGCAACTCGGAGCCTCTGAAGTTAGCAATACCGCAGTTCTCCTGGCTGTAGGAAGCTAGTGTCTGGAAATGGGCCAGGACCAGCGACAACGCCTCTTTTGAATGGAGGGGGTGTTTAAATTTCAAGGCAATTAGTAAATCAGTGGTAGAGTCCCATAGGTGTAATGCTTATACCCCTCAGTGAGTGCCTCAGGTGTGTATCAAAGGCCAAATTCTTTGCTGGGGTAAACTGCTTCTCCGTTTGGCCTGTGAACCGGGAGCTGTGACAAGAGCCTTTACACGGAGTTAGCCAGTTTGCACCAGCAGACAAAGTTTCTCATGGTCCCAGAGTTTGAGAGCGTGTAATTATTGAGACAAGAATCTAAATTCAGGCCTGTTATTTCTAAAAGAAAGAGCATCTAATGGCAGAAGATTTTTCAGATATTTAATTTGCGTTCCCAGTGAAGGTTTCTTTTCTCATCTTTTATTTTATTTCATTTCATTTAAACAGAGAATGGACATTCTTTGAAGTCTAATCATGGTCACTGCCTGCTGAACCATTGGGCCAGCTCCCAGGCTTCCTATACAGAATTGTTAGAAGATTTTTCTATTTATATTCAGAAGACAGGAAGCACAGATACAATACAATGCTGATTTGTTTAAATATAACGAATCCTGGAAGTAGCTCTGTCAAAAATCTAAAATGCCCTTGTAAAAATTAGGAGCAAGTGCCATATTACAGACCAAAACACGGTTTGTCACTTGTGCAGGCAGAAGCACTGACTTTAGATTTGGCGTTTTTAACTTTTGCTCACTGCCCTGCTGACTAAGGCTGTGAGCGGCAAAGGGCTGAATGCTTTCAAGCCCTGGCTTTCAACAGGAGTTGAAAGAGCCCAGCCCTTCCCAGGATGCAGCTGTGGAAGCAGAGACATCAGCCTGGTTTGGGATTTATCCAGCTTGAGTGCAAGATCTGCCCAGTTATTGACTTCACTTGAAAGTGGTTTTTGTTCTAATTGAGAGCTAGCTTGGGAGTTTCCGCTGACTCCAGGCACATCAAAGTGTTCAGATCTCTTACTTGCACAAGTACTTGGTTGTCCCATTATGGTCTTTTGAACTTTTTACGTGCATTTGGGTGCAGCAGCAACTCAGAGAATGCAGAAATTGGGTGTGTTGTGCCTTACTGTTTTGTTTTGCTTGCTTGCTTGCTTGCTTTTTCCTGAAAATACCAATGTGTGTGTTATTTATATCGCTTCTTCATTTGTTATCATTTAAACATGCAGCCACATCAATGCAGATGCCTGAGTAATCTCTAACATTAGATCTGTGTTTGAAAAAACAAGCCAGAAATCCTCAAGGAAAATCTGATTTCGGTGGTGTTAGGGCAGTTCCTGCTTATTTTTTTACTTATAATTTTTTGTGGCTTTTTAATGTGCTAAAGTACTTACTTCTCTGATGCACCATGCAGTATGTTTTAATGTGAAGTGAAGCTCCTGGAAATCCTTCTGCTGGGGGAGATGTAGTGGTGGTGGGATGGAGCGAGGAGTGGGTGTTCTCCAGCAGTCAAGTGGGCTGGCGTTAGCAGAGCCTGTGCCCCTGGCTCGCTCTGGAAAGCTGAGGGTGTTTTATGTGCGCGGTTTGTTAAATCCCAGACCAGTCTGACATGTCTGCTTCCATGGCTGCGTCCTGCGCAGGGCTGGGTCTTTGAATAGTTGTTAATTGCAGGGAGTGTAAGTTGCACCGGTGCACCTGTATTTGTCTATTTAATCTTTCCATCTATAGCAAAAGGAGCTCATGACAATCCTCACTGTCCCCGATTGCAAAGGTGCATGAAATTTGCATGTTGGAAATGATTCTCCTCGCCGACTGCTAGAGCTGAAATAAGTGTATTAAAGTTGATGAAGTTTTAACTAGGAAAGGGGGTTAAAGCTGACACCCTGGTGATACTGCTCCACATTCATATGCCTTATTCCATAATTAATGGCAAAGAAATGATGCATGCAAATATGAAAGAAATTGAAGTTCGACATGATTTTTGACAGCTTGTTATGCAGTAGAAAGCATGCCTCTTCCGTACGTTGTACTAATCTCACCGGAAAATGTTGCTTAATGTTAATTGCACTGAAGGCACCGTGCCTGTCCTCAGATTAGCGTGATCATCTCTCACTCACCTCAGGAGTGTCCGAGGCCAGAACACGTTCTTTGAAATCATGTGTTTAGGGCCAAATCCTGCTTTTGTATGTGTGCGTGGAATTTCCAGTGGAAGAAGCAGCGTACAGTACTTGTATGGTATTTTCCCTTAGTTGTAATAAGCACTGATTACGTAAGTAGCCTATAGACCACTACTGGAAAGTTCTGATGTCTTTCTGAAGGCATCTGATGTAGAACTCCTGTCTTGTCCAGGTACATATCAATATTAAATCCTTGAGTCAACATCTGGTCATTACCTTGTCTATTCAATATAGCACATTGGTATTTGGTACTCCAGAACTGCATTTATAGAGTATTGTTTTATCCTGATTGTATGGCTCACAGCAGCCAGAGGTTAAAATCATGATCTAAACCAGGCAAGTCTTGCATCTAGACTCTGTCTTGCAAGCCTTTACATGTATGCATAATATCAAAATCATACAAATTCCTCTTATTTGCTCAATAAAATAGTAAATAAAAATAAAAAAGCTTTAGGACCTAATGTTGGAGAAATTACTTAAACACAACTACAAATATTTTACAGGGAAATTGGTATCAACCTGGCAAAGATTTATGCGTCTCTAAACTACCCTACTATGTCCATGGGCTGATTTGCAATGCGTAAGGTTAAATGAAAGTCAAAATCTGGTCAAGGCAGAATTAGGCCAATGGCGTATTTTGATATATGTGTGTTTAGCAATTAGAGTGCAGGGTAATTTTGACTTGAACCTGTCTCAGGCGTGGTAACTGGCTTACAGCTCAGAGGTGGTCTGTTGCTTAGGAGACAAATAGAACTTAAAACCTAAACTGAACAGGAGAGCAAAATACAACATTGCTTGAAATTCCTTCTTTGTTTGCATCTCGTTTCATCTGGTCAGCGGAGTTTGGGAACTGGTGACCTGAGACGGTAACTTTTCTCCTCGGTTTTATGGAACTACTTTGCCTGTTGTTTCACACAGTTTGTGCCCAAATTACACCATACATGCATATCCTGTGGAAATACTATTCACCCACCTTCCTCTGTAATTGCTGATACGCCATAGTTCTACATTTTCTCAGGACGTTGGATTATGCATTGTATGTGATTAAATATCTGATGTGTTTTAATAAGTGATGTGTCTGAGTGGACAGATGGTGGCCTTTGCCAAACAACGTTCCTGTCTTTGAATGTGATGTATTTAATCTTTGCAGGCAGTAAGATCTGTATGTTTTCTGTGGTACCCATATGCATTTATAAGAGCAGATACTGGGGGCTGGGGTGAGGGAGCAAGCAGATTTTGGAAGGAATATAAACCATCTCTGTTCAGGATAAACCAGCTGCTGGCTGTAGGAGGGCAGGTGTATCAGGAGGAAACATGTTTTTTTGGTGGTTCAAAAGCTTCCCGATAATACACGTCTCTGGTTTGAAAATGCCCCTGTGGGCAATATACACGGGATGGCCTGTTAGTCCGCCTTGGGCCGGCGGTGCCGGTGTTCCCGTGTCAGTTCACAGCAAACCTGTGAGAGGGAAGGTAGCTTTCATTGGGCAATGTAAGTTATAATTATTATGGCTTGATGTGTATACCGTATACTAGCAGCCTACAGCTCATTTCAGTAGCTGGTTAATTTTATAGGTGATTATTGACGTTATTTTGAAGAGTAGGAGAGATTCCGGCGTGTGGGTTGGTTTCAGTGTGGGAAGGTGATGGACTTGTGCGGGGCGAGTGCCAAAGCAGTTAGAACCCCGCTCGCCAGCTTTGCCACCTGAGGGCACAGGCGTTACCGATAGCTAGTCTAGACTAAAGTAGTAGCCTAAGATACGCAAGATAGTGTACTCTTTTCCATAATTACATACTAGTCTAAGTATTTTGACATGTTCCTAGTTGTTTTGGCAGCTTTCCTGCTGGAAAATATGGTTTGCTAATATACACAAAATCTGTTTTTATCTATTTGTTTTGTCTTGAATTCATTAGGAAATACGTGTTTTTCAAGTGAATTTTCCTTTGCAGCGAGGAGTTCCAGTTTTGCTGTCAGTTCATGCTGTTGTATATTTTACATGCATATATATTAGGCGGTAGTAAAGCATACATTTCTCCAAAATAAATGTGTGTTTCTCTTCATGCAGTTCAAACATACAGCTGCTCTTCAGATGGGAATGTTCTAAAAATACTACGGAAAGGCTGAATTTGACCTAAATAATATAATCCTAGCAGGGAAAGTTACTTTAGTTGACATGTAAATGATAAAAGACTATTGTTTATACAATATAAATAAAAAGCCAAGGACATCTAAGGGTATAAGACCTTTGTCTTGCAAAGCACTTGCGTGTGTTTTTAACAATAGGTGCATGTTTATTAATGTTGAAATGAATGGGACCATTCAGCTGCTTCTCTTTCAGCTTCAGTGGTGCGCTGCCTTGGCTGGAGTACTGAGCCCCTCACAGAACGCTTGCTTTGCAGCACTTGACACACAAACAGGTTCTCGCTTTTTTTTGTCTTGTCCCTCCATCTTCGCCTGCGCACAGACGTAAAGAAAAGAGGAAATGTGTTTTAGAGGATTTTCAACTATATGCTCTTACTAAAACTGTGGGGTTTTTGTCTGTGAGTCTTAAAATCAGTAGCTTCATACTGAAATAAAGCTATTAAATAATAGGTGAGCATTAAAATATATCTTTTCTTCTAGCCTGAAACTTTTGAGCATCTTTTTATCAAGCACCCCGAAGCAATGTCATTTGAGCCTCTTCTTCTGGAACCAGAAATAGTACTGGAAGACATCAGTGTTACTAAAGCATTGAAAAAAGAAGACACACAAGATTTCTTAGTAATTGATTCAATGTTTACAAAAATTCAAGACTCTGAACATGACTCTGCTTGCTCTAGCAGCCATTTCAATAGTAGCAGCTTCTCTGAGAGCTCCCACGATGACCAAATCAGTGGAGAAATTACAAGGCAGTCTGATATTAAATACGCTACTCTTATCGGTAACTCCAGATCGGGTGGGCTGTGCGAACAGAAAATGAATCTAGGAAGTTGTTTTGATAGATGCTTCTTAGCTGAAGATTCCTTAGTTACAGGCGCCTTCTCAAGTAGCTCTTGGGAGGTGGGAAATGGGGCATTCCTCATCTTGCCGGATCCGCCCGGCAGGCAGCCCCGCAAGACTCTTTCCCTTTCCCTTATTTCTTCAGAGGGATTTTCAGAGCCTTCAGATCAGGATGACGCTTTCACAGATGGAGACAGTCCTGAGCGGAGCCTGTGTTACCTAGGGATAACATCTTTGGAAAAAAGAGAAAATGACATTTTTTTAACAGGAAGTTCCGGGGTGATGTGTCAGTTCCGTGCAACCCATCTACTCAGAGACGTGGGGTTTCTTCAGCATACACCTCCTGATTTAAATGCATTTATCCAGAGTAACCTTAGGTATAAAGCCATCGTGCCGTACATGCCGCAGTTTCAGATGACTGCTGCCAAGGTGCAAGAGACCACAGAGAAAAACTCTTAAGTCATCACACCATAATTTGGTACTCTTAATGGTTTTTTTTTTTTAGGTGTTGATGTGTTCCCCTGTTTTTCCCTCTCCTGACTTCTTTCAGGAGCTCTCCTGTTTTGAAGCTGGGTAACTGGTTCTATATTTGAGTGCCAGGATTTTAGTCGGAAAAAATTCCATTTCTTGACCTAATTTTCAAATGTGGGGCCTTCCGTTAGAGATTTCATTGTGTTCAAGTAGCCTCTGGTGCCAGATTGTCCGTTGTTGATGCCCGTTAGGCGTACGGCTGCGCACCCCCGTGCAGAACTGCACCGAAACGGGACTCGGCGCCGCCGGCGTTGAGGCGCGAGGCTGGGCTGCGCTCCAGACGCAGGCAGCGCTGCTCAGCCCGGGCTCTGCGCCGGGCTGTGCTCTGTCCCCGGGGCAGAGCCTTCGACAGATCTGTAGGCCCCCTGTAGCCGCGGCTGGCTGCCACCAGCGTGCGTAGCCACCGCAGAGCAGCACCGTCCAGGCGTCGTCGGTGACGACCAGAGACTCTTCCTCCGGCTGGGGAGAGGTAGAGGAGTCGGGGCTTTTGCAGGCCTTGGTGTGGAGATTCCCAAACGCTCCTCAAGGGCTGGGAAGGATTTGAGCAACATATGAATAAACACAGCTCCTTTTTCACGCGTTTACTAAGTGGCCCTTTACAGTCCCGCACCCAGTTCTTGCGATTTACTGGTGTCCAACACGACCGTGTTTTCCCCAGGGGTGAGCACAGCGTGGCGCTGGGCACTACGGGCCCACACGCACACTTCTCTCTGTTGAGGAGCAAAGTGTCTCTTCAAACGTGGCAGCAAACTGTGTTGAAAGAGCTTGTTCTTGGTTTAGGGTTTGTTTGGGGTCCCCAAGGGTGAGATAGAAAGGAGTGACCTAATATGTAGATTGAAATACTTACATGTGTGGTGTTTTGGGGGGGAAAAGCTCGAACGTGTCATTTTGCTGGGAATTATTTGGGACACCGAGCGCAGCAGACTGAGTCGACCTGGATGCAGTGCAGCCGCTGGACGCTCAGACTGCCAGGTTATGATGCATCGGCATCCGCTTGGACTGGTGGTAAACGCATGCACTGTTCAAATACCAAATATATTTGTTAGGCTTTTTTTTCCTCCGCAATCCTGACGTATTTATTGCTTCCCTGACATCTGTGTTAAATTGAGCCTGTGAATACGCAGATGGTCCACATGAAAAAGCAGTCAGAACGCCGTATTTCAGTTGTGGAAAGGGAAGCCCTGACAGCAAACTCGTGGCTGCTGTTACGCAGTCTCTTTTAAAGTAAATTGAAAATATTCATCAGTAGCATCAAAGAGCTGTAAAAGAAACTGTGAGGTCGGAGACGTGCTGAACAGCGCCTCGGTGTATCAAACGCGCCCTGAAGAAGTAGCGGTTCCAGTAGCTGAAGACGTGCGGTACTGCAAGAAGAGGAAGAGAACAAAAATCGTTGTGGCTACATTAATCGTGAGGTGTTATCTGGGTAAAATGATATACTTGGAAGTAAAATGCCCACTTTTTTGTTGTTGAACATGAGATTCTAGTACAAACGGTACTGCCGTAAAACTGACACCTCTTCCAAACGCCTTTCCTAAGAGCCCACTGTAGAAAAGGCAGTAACTTGATCCGAGGATCCCGTATTTTTGATCTTCGGGGAGCTGGCCTGTCTGTGTGGGCTTGGAGGAGCCGGTTTGCCTTCACAAGCCCTGCTCCGCCCAGCTGAAAAGCTTCAGATGGGAGGAAAATTAGATCTTGCATCTCACCGGTATTTTCTGGGGTAAGCAGGTAAAGAAAACCACACTTATTTGCAAGCCAAATATATTTTTTCTACTTCATAGTTAGTAAATATTTTTGTATTCATGCCTTTTCAAAGAACTATTTTGAGGAGCTAAGAAAGATGAATATATTGTGTATTCCAAAGCTAAATTTATATAAAACTTATATAGGCAATTAAAAACAAAAGGGCAGAACCCAGCAACAATAGTAAAATGTAGGAGAGGTGTGGAAACACCTTGATACATTAGCGGTAAGAAATCCTGTGGAGCAAAAGGACCAAAGCAAGTATTTATCTGCACTTTGAACTTAAGACAAATTTACCAAAAAACCCACCACTTTTTCTCAAACAAGCTGCTAACCTGGCTCTTGCTGGGTGTCTCTGTTTCTGGCTGTTCCATATGACACAAATCTAACGTACTTGTTTAAAAAACGTTATGTATGGCGGGGGGACTTAAAACACGGTTTGTGTTAGCCGCCAAAACTGCTGGTCACCGAAGATGTGACTGAAGGCTGCAGGGACAAACCCGAAGTCTTGAAAAGGTTCCTGTAGAGGCCCAGGAGTAACGCTGTGATTAGCACCCAGGTGAACGCTCAACTCAGGATTCATCTGGAAAAAGACATTCGCGCCGGCCAGCACGGGAGCTCGATGTGGCGCCGGCGCCAGGGTCCTAGCAGTGCCCCGGGAACAGACGCGGGTGTGGGATTCCGCCTCTCCTGGTGGTTTGTCCCCCACATCCAACGTCCCCTGAAGCCTGAAGCTGCGGGGAGGCCAGCGCGGGTCGGCTGCCCCGCCAAACCCGCCCCAGCTGATGCCACAGGGGTCCCTCGTGGTGCAACCGAGTTTGGGGTGGAAGACCCAGATTCTGCACGTCACCCTTCTCCTCTCGCTAACCCGGGGTGCAGAGGTCATGCGAGCTGTCGAACCGCGGTGGTGTGACAGCTGCCGTAGTGTAAGCGCGTCACCCTCTGCGCGGAGGAGAGCTCCCCACGCCCGTCCGCTGAAACCTCCTGCTGTTGGGAAGTGGAAAGGGTGGAGCAGTTCGCCCTAGACTGGAATAATAAACGCATGTTCATCGTGAGGTTTGGATTTCTTTAATTACAGTATCCAGAAAAATTATTTAGTTGCGTTTGAAGGTCGTCTTTCTGAAGAAATGAAAAGCTCGCATTGATTTTGCCACACAAAGTCCTTATCGGGTAACTGAGGACAGGAGTACCACGAGCCACGGGAAGGATCAGCTGAGTGAAGCAGCGAAGGCTTTCCTGGGAACGTGGGAAAACGTGGAGTCAATCGTCTGTCCCCGCAGGACTCCGACGTGCCTCAGAGCTGGTGGCAGGAGAGCGTTTGCAGCCTGGACTTGCGGTGGTGCCTGCCGCCGTGCTCGAGGGGTGCTGTGTTAAAGAAGTGCAGCAGACCCTTCCCTCGCTGGAAGCTGGGACAGCTCTCGCCACCCGCGGGAGTCCAGCCTGGCCTGCTGGGTGCCTCCCTGCCATCCCAGGCTTGGGTTTTTCCTGACGGCTGGAGCAAGTGGTGCTCCTTAGAAAAACAAATCGATCTGGCATTTACAAAAAATCCCTGCTGTGGATGTAAGAAATACTGCAAATAGTAGCTGATCTCTTCTGCTTCAGCAAAAAGAAAAGATTTTAAGTATAATTACTGTAGAACCAAGGGATTTAATCCCTTAATGTAGCTGTGCCTTTTCTGAAGCAACCGCCAAACCACGTCTCCAATCCCTAAGTTTCGGATAGTGCAGGTAAACCCATAGTGAAGGGCAGGACACAGCTGTACGAGTTTATTCAATAAATACTTCCTAAAATTGGCTTTCGGTCTGGCATTTTCGTCCGTATCGAATGGACATTCAATCCTGCTCTTCACCTTTCTTCACTCTCGTACAAAGCCAAAATCTGCATATCCTGAATCCACCATCTGCTGCCGTCTGCCTCTGCCCTGGCCTCCAGTCACCGTTTCAGCTCCGGCCGCTCCTGCGGGCAGCACCTGCCTTTGGGAGAGGAAATGAAGAGCTGGGGTCAGTCACTGCATTCTTTTCTCACCATTATTTTTTCCCCTCAACTTGAGGTCAGTTTGTTTGTTTAACAGAGCTGAGTATTTCCCACGCCACGTTAGGTAACAGTGTTTTATTCTGTGTTTACAGCAGTCTCCTCCTTTCACAGGGCAGCCAGCGCACGTGCTTTATGCAGGAGCAAAATCTCATTTGCTTATTCCCGGGTGAGACAGAGATGGGCAGCGCGGTGCCTGGGCGAGGGCACGATGTGAGGTGATTTTGGAGGGTGGTTTTTCCCTGCAGAGCGGCACGCAGGCAGCCCTCCTGCCTCTTCTCCGTGGCTTCATCTCTGGTGCTCCGTGTCACGAGCAGCGGGCGCCTGGCCGGCTGCGTGTGCCGAGCAGCCGGTCTTCTGTCGGGGCTGGATTTTGGTTGTCGGAGACCTGAGACTCAGTTCCCCCTCGCTGTACTGGAGACGCGCTCCAGCCACAGCAGCAGAGCTTGGCTTGTGCCAGTAGCGGGTTTGAGTGTTGATTTTTAAAAGCAGATACATCATTATTAAGTACACAGGAACTCTAAATGCTATAATGCAATTACATCTGCAAGCACAACCCTCTTTCAGGCGCATTTCTTATGAAAGACATTTAAACACGCTATTACACATTTAGCATTAAAGTTATCAGAGGAGAAAAACTTCTGTATTCATCTCCGGAGGAAGATTTTTCCTGGCGGCCGGCCTGTCGTAGCCAGAACGGGAGCTGCCACTCACCTCACAGGGACTGTCCGCCGGGGCGGTGGGTGCCGCGGGGCACAGCTGCTGCACCCCGCCGGGGGCTGGAAGGAGGGGCTGATACCAGGAGCTGTCCGAAACAGAACGGAGCCGGGAGTCCACGCGTGGTGCCTCTCCTGGGCTCCGGCCCCATCTCGGCAAGAGACCCGGGCAGTCCCTGCGAGAAACGGGGAGAAAGCAGGGAAGAGGGTCGGGCCGTGATCTGCGTCGGAGGAGGAGGGGGGCTGGGGACAAAGCGGGTTTCAGCTGATGACCATCTCCACCTCTGGTCTGACGCGGTCCCCTCCAGCCAGGGCCACTCCTGGGCGGGTGCCTGGGAGAGCCAAAGGGACTCGCCGGCCCTGGGGCACGGTGAGGGAAGAGAAACGCTGCAGAAACGCATCTCGGAGCGTCCCAGGAGCACGGGGACATAAACCCGGGGCTTGGCTGCGGGAGTAACCCAGCACAGTTTCTCTTTGCTTCTAATAGTGAAATTGTTAATGCTTCCCCACAAATACACCTGTGCCTTTGCTAGACATAATTCAGTGTTAATTCGCAGTAAAGTTGGTCATTTTACAGAGAGATGATTTTTTTTTTTTCCATGGCTCCATATCCACCAAGTGAGGCCTTTTCAATTTAAACTGGAAAAGCAATCAGGAAGAACAATGTGCAGGTTCTGAAGTACATATTAAGCCCTAATATTAAGCTCTTGCAAACTAATTTTGAAGAGCATTCAGGAGTATAGCTCATTTATCTAAGAAAATTAATCAAATGTGTCATTATTCCTTTTACATGTCACTTGCAGCTAAAGTTAAATGCCCTTTTTTTTTAAGCTGGAATTATGTTGGAAGCAGCAAGAAACTGGTTTTCACGTTTTGTACATTTGTAGGTTGTTGGTCTGTCTTTGAGCCACTGATCTGTGCAATCAGCCTTTGGTTTAAAAGTCTGCAGTAAAGCAGGGTTTGGGTTTTTCTTTTCCCCTTGCATAAAACGTGAACTAATTTATTTTCTGTATGTGGCTTTTACTTCTGGAGCATTTACGGTAATTATTTCCCACTGATGAGAGTGTAACTTTCTACAGTGTCAGAGTAATTTTGCAGTTCTTTTTGTGAATAAAATGTTTATTGTTGACGCGACTGTTGAATAGGTGGTTGCCTATTGTAGCGAGCCCTTGCCGAGCGTGGGAGCCCGCGGTCTGTGAGAGCCGGTCCTGCCCCCCGTCACTTCCCCCGATGCATTCGGTCACCGACGTGCTGCTTAAATTCGGAAAATCTGTAGCCTTTCACTTTGCAGTTTGCTGGAACTGGACCGTGAAGAGACCAGAGTTGCTGCGTAATACGGAACATTCCTATCGGCTGGCTCTGAAAATGTAACATACTGTTGCCCCGCAGTGTCCCACGCCGGGCGGCCGCGGCGCTGGCTTGTGCAGCCGGACGCAGCGCAGAGCTCAGAGGAATCGGGGGCAGGTATCCCCGCTTTTGCTAGGATGGATGATCTTACGGGTCTTTTCCAACCTAAATGATTCTATGATTGTATTATCTGGCTCATTTGTTGCACGCGCACCCGGTTCTTCTCTGCCTGTGCCCGCAGGCGCCGGACTAACCGGTGTAAAGAGCAGATTTCTTGCCCTCGTCCCTGCCCGAATCCCTCCTTCGTTACTGCGGCTGGCACAGCACATGTAACCTGCTCGGCGTCTGCTCTGGTTTTTGGCATTTCCCTCCCTGCTTTGAGTGAAATTTTCTCCTGTGATGAGGTGCTGCAGGTTGTCTCTGTTATTTTGAGAAAATGCGTTGCTGTCAGCAGCCCCTGCCCCACAGTCACACAGTTCCGGCTGATTTGGGGCAGAAATGGCAACACGAAGCCCTCGAGCGCCCTGAAAAGCCACCGAGTCCCACGGGAGCCGGGTTGTCCCCATCTCCCCATCCCTGCTCACACCTTCGCCCGAGGAGCTGTTGCCACCCGGCGTGGGGCTGCGTGGGGAAGGAGCCCCCATGTCCCCACCCCAAATTATTTTACTTGACAAGCCCCTGGGCGTTTCTTTGCCCGGCACCAGGCGAGTGCCTGGCGCACTCACCCGCTCTGCGCTGTGAAGTCCTGTGTTACGTGTGGGTCTAACCCCCGGGAACTGCCTTGTCCCTGTGGGCACCACGGAGCCTGCGGGGACACGCCAGGCGTGACCAGGCCGGGTGGCACCTCTCTGTCCCGGGAAGCGTGGAGGATCAATGGATCACTTATTTCTGGGCATGTAAGAAGTCCTGTGACGCAAGCAGGATTTGCAGCTGGGTGCTGGAGGGGAAGAGGGACCAATGGAGACGAGCAATGAAACAGGCTGGATCGATGGGCCAAGGCCAGTGGAGGAGGTTCAACAAGGCCAAGTGCCGGGTCCTGCACTTGGGCCACAACAACCCCAGGCACCGCTCCAGGCTTGGGGCAGAGCGGCTGGAAAGTGCCCAGAGGAGAAGGACCTGGGGGGGCTGGTCGACAGCGGCTGAACACGAGCCGGCAGCGTGCCCAGGTGGCCAAGAAGGCCAACGGCATCCTGGCCTGTATCAGCACTGGTGTGGCCAGCAGGAGCAGGGAGGGGATCGTGCCCCTGTACTGGGCACTGGGGAGGCCGCACCTCGAATCCTGGGTTCAGTTTTGGGCCCCTCACGACAAGAAGGACATGGAGGGGCTGGAGCGTGTCCAGAGAAGGGCAACGGAGCTGGGGAAGGGCCTGGAGCACAAGTCTGATGAGGAGCGGCTGAGGGAACTGGGGGTGTTCAGCCTGGAGAAGAGGAGGCTGAGGGGAGACCTCATCGCGCTCTGCAACTGCCTGAAGGGAGGTTGGAGCGAGGGGGGGTCGGTCTCTTCTCCCAAGTAACAGCGATGGGACGAGAGGAAACGGCCTCAAGTTGTGCCAGGGGAGGTTTAGGTTGGACATGAGGAGAAATTTCTTTCCTGAAAGAGTGGTCAGGCCTTGGCACAGGCTGCCCAGGGCAGTGGTGGAGTCCCCATCCCTGGAGGGATTTAAAAGACGTGTAGATGAGGCGCTTGGGGACATGGTTTAGTGGGCATGGGGGGGTTGGGTTGACGGTTGGACTCGATGATCTTAGAGGTCTTTTCCAACCTTAGTGATTCTATGGTTCTATGATTCTATTAAAAGTAGGTTTTTTCCCTGAGAAATGCATAGCTGGTTTGTTGTGGGCTGGGTTGTCAGGGTTTTTTTGCCTTTAAATAAACACAGAAGAGGTAAAATTACCCCCTTAGGTATTTCTTTTATAGCCTCTGTCTCCCCGACAGCTGTGTTGTGCTCCCGTGAGAGGGACAGTGTCCCCACTCACAGGCGGAGGCTCTCTCTGCTGCAGAGGGGGAAGGTCTCGTGTTCTTCTCATGTCTCTGAACAAAACTCCTGGTGCTGCCCAGAGCCTGCGGCTCTCCAGGTCGCTGAGCCCGTCCTACCAGCCCCCTGCTCGCCTGCCGGCCCCCTGCCCAGGCGAAGTCTGGGGCTGAGCTTGCCCTCGCCCGCCAGCTGTCCTTACCAAAACCTTCCGCAGAAGAGCAGGGCCGGTCCTGCTGAGGGACAATGCCGCTGGATCGATGGGGAGGCAGGAGGAGACAGGACACGCTCCTTTTATGTGTCTCTCTGTAAAAAAAAATAAATACGATGTGTGCTGGGGAGGAGTATTAATTTTTGGAGATTTCAATCTAATGTATTCTAAGGTTGTCTGTAATAAATACTACAATATCATGCACTTCTGGGGTGTGTTTTTATAGTTATTTGAATACTTTGAGTAATAATATTCTACACAAATACTACGGTTGGTTTTATTATCCTACTTCATTATAATCTTAGTCCAGTAAACGACCGCTGTCACTAACAAAAGTTACCCCTACTGACAAGCGTAGGGAGATGGCGACATGGCAGCGTATGGCCAGAGCACGATGGCTTTGGAGGCTGTATTGCATTTATGGGGGTAATGAGCACTCTGTAAAAGTGCACCGTCTTCTTCCTTTCTGCAGTTTATATTCAGAAGACCTGCAGGTGAAATTTGGTGAAGCGGGTAGCCACCGGCCTCAGGCAGGTTTCCATCCCCTGGCAAGTCAGGCAAATTAACCTGCGGGTACCAGCTGGGGTCAAGCTGCTGGGTACAAACGGCTATTTCTGTACCTCCTTTCTGCACAGAATTTGTACTTAATTTCCTCAGTTCCTCTTTGCTGGAACGTAGCCCACCAGGCCTGCACATCACCCTCGCCTCCCACCGCAGAGGAGACGGAGGGTCCAGCCCCGGTACACAACGCCGGGCTGCGCAGGGGGAGCTGGTGGCTGGAGATGAAGTTGTGAAGTAGAGAAGAAAAGCCCCCTGCGTGCCCGCAGCCGCTCCCTGCCGCGGCCAAACCCCCGCTGTCGCCCGCTTGCTCTGTTTTTCGTGGGTCACGGCTGGCCGGGGGCGGAGNGTTAACGCTGTCCCAGCTGGACACAGGACACCCCCCCACCCCTCGCCGAGCACCCCTGCACCTCTCTGAGACACGGGGTCTGACTTTCTGTTGCTGCTACCAGTGAAATCTGTTCTGTCCCGTTAAATCTCAGTGTGCCAACTCAGTGAGTGTTTTATGATAATAACACAAAACTACTTTTCTTTAATAAAATCGCCAGCCTCCTCGGACACTCCAACAGCCTTTAGCCCATCAGTGAGCTACCAGCCCCCCAGATCCATGGAGGGCAGGAGAGATCCCGTTTCCCTCTGCCTGCAGGAGCTCAGCAGCTCCGTCGTCCGACCTGCTCTCCCCCCGAACGCGCACTCGGGGACGGAGGAGAGCCCGACACAGCTGGACAGGCTGGAGAAATGACGGGAACCTCATGAAATTCAACAGAGAAAAATGCAAAGTCCTGCACTGGGGAGGAATCGCCCCCCAGCACGAGCACCAGTACAGGAGGGGTGCCAACTGGCTGGAAAGCAGCTCTGCAGAGCAGGGCCTGGGTGGCCACCCAGTTGACCGTGAGCCAGCCACGAGCTCCTGGGGCAAGGAAGTGCCCCAGCACCCTGGGCTGCGTTCAGAGCACTGCCAGCGGGTCGAGGGAAGTGGTTTAAAAATACAGAATTGAGCAATACATGCTTCCAGTAGTTACCCAGACGGTGATTTTGCTGTTTATGTGTGCCCTGTTGCCAAAAAAGTAATTAAAATGCAGGTTTCTGGTGTGAACTTCTGTAAGAGGAAGGATCACATTCCTCCAGTCTTCCTTCTGCTGGGAAAGCAACAGGAATTAATTTTGTCAAGGCTTGAATGAAATCCCTAGGCCCTGGTGCGCATACAGATTTTTCTGACGTGCAGCAATAAACCACTGAGATTTCAGCGCTTGACCCAGTGGCCAGATGCCGGCGTTCACGAAGCCGCGGTGGCAGCATGCGGCTCTCACAACGGGGCGCTGCGCTACTGGCACGCAGCCCCGCGAAGACCAAAAGGACCCGCAAAAATAATTTCCTTTCAAGAAGAGCCAAACTGGAAATACGCAGCACCCTCGTGGATGGAAAACCACTTGGTTTTGGCAGGTGTCATTCTGTTCACTAATTATCCTAAACAAAAGAAAAGTGAATTGTCTGTGTGAGACTCTAATTAATTACTGCCCATCAGGAGCTTCTTATGCAAGAGCTGTCACCAGCAAAGCAGGGAGAGGCACTGAGAAACTCTCACTAGGAGATCTGAAAATCAGTCTTGATGGCTTATGAAATAGTGCAGTGTCCCGCTGTTAGGGAATGAATGGAAAAACAAATGATGAAGAGAGATGGAGGAAAGGAGATCCTAGGGGGGCTTTTAATGTTGATGAAAAGCCTTAGACAGCGAGGTCTCCGGGCCTTGTGGAGCCCATGTCTGATAAAGGTCACGGCAGAGCACACCTCTGTTTGTATTTCAGCTGTAATTAGAGTGTCTTGTCTCGCCTTTCTTACCACCAGCAATGCCCAGCGCCTCTTTGCATAGTCCTAGGGGGGTCCCTTCTGAATGCAAATTTCCTATCCCTGAAAATTACTTTTAAAACATCCATTTATGTCTTTAAACCTGAGCACAGCATTAAGGACAGCTAACAAACGCAAAACGTTCTGGTGCTACTTTTACAAAGCTGCTTCTCGGCAGAGAAACTCCTTTTGATATTGAAACCAACGGCTTGTCAGCTGTGTCACTTTGTGAGGAAGAATGGATGCGATGGGGAAGGCAAGGAACAGACTCACTGTTAATTCTCCCAAATCAAAGCTGGCAAGGCAGTGCTGGGAGATTTATACATAGGTGGGCAGGAGACACAGCGCAGGCTGCAACTTGTGCTGGAAAGAAACACTCAGAGACTTATTTCAAGCTTCAAATGATGATTAAAAATCTGGGCGAGAAGTGCCTGGCAGTGAAATATTTAGTCTTCTGCCTGCCTAATGTCAAAAGAGAGTTGCAGAGACCTGATGCTGTTTTGCTAGAACAGCTTGCCATCCCTCTGCTTTCAGTTGCGTGGTCATGAAAACACCAGCTGAAGAGCTGTGCAGCCGCTGCTCCTAACGAAGTGGGGACCGACTGGCTCCTCAGCTCGGGGACCAGGAGGGTGCCCTGTTGGGGGGCTCGGGCCCCAGGTCCCTTTCTGCGCTGCGCACGTCCCGCACGCCCTGGCAATCTCCTCTGGCTGGAGCAGGAGGGAAGATGGCTACAGAGAGATTTCTTCCTGCAGCTGTATCTAATACGAGGGATGTTTGCTGGGTTTCTTTTCGTTTTCAATCCATAGGATTTTGAAATGCACTCTGAAAATACAGATAACGTTTTATTTGCATCTTGTCTTATAACTGGGGGTCCCTTTTGCTCTTTTTCCAATTAGTTGGCTACAAAAATAGATGTTGAATTAGGAGCCCTGTCCTTATCACTCTATGATGACTAACATCCAATTTCCTATCCGGGGTTTTAATAGATTGCTCTCTAAACCACTTGGAGCTATCTAGCCGAAGCAGCCACTCCCACGTTGGTGCATTAGCAAGGTTAAAACTGCACTAGCTTTTGCAGGGATCTAAATTCAGCGTATCTGAAGATACATTTCAATGCAAGTGCTGCTTTGTGACACCTTCCCGGTGCTGCCCAGAATCATTGAGAAGTGACAGCGACCAGAAACACAAGCCAGGCTAGCGTCAGTGTCTGAGGCAAACGAGAAAGGCCAAATGCCAGCAAGAAATGAGCTCTTCACAGCCCGCCCGGCTGTAATGAGCAAAGGGAGGAAAAATTCGGATGATGATTTGGATAGCGTAGGTTTGGAAGAACAGATTTTGCCCCACATTTTCCAAGCTGACCATGCACCTTCAGCATCCGTTGCTAAAACCCTCCATCCTGCTCCACCACCAGCAGACACAAACCAGCTGGCCCTGTGTTCAGCACTTCCCTCTGCTACTGTCCAATCGACAGGAAAATACAGGGGATCTTCAGAGAGCAAATATTTCCACTGCTGCCACATACGTTAGCAAAACAAATCATTAGAATTGAGTTTAATATACACCACCCAGATCACAGCCTGCATCTTGTCTTGCCTGCCATTAAAGTGGTCAGAGATACGGCTGACATTCATTGCTCTGAACAGCTGTTGTTTATTTGATCTTGTTTTCCTCTAACTTCTTTTTGTTGGACCAGTTATTGTCAGGCTAAAACATAGAAGGGTTTCTTGTTTTAAAAATTTGCTCTGTTTTTCGTAGGCAAAATGTAGCGTGTGAAAGACAGTGGGACTTTTCTTGCCAATTTGAGATCCTTCTTCACACTCCAAAAAAATCACAGGGTTAGGGTCTAAAGTCTAAATGGCTGCTGCTTTGGTTTGTTTTTAGAGAGCTGATGTTAATTAGCCGAGCTTAGTAAATTAATGGTTTTGTAAAATTGGTTATGTTAGCAGTGTTGTACCCTGCCTGAATTAGACACATTTTTTGGACGCGATTTTCTAAATCTAGTGAAAAACCTAGATGCAAACAAGAAAGCTAAACAAGACCTTATCTTTTTAAGCCTCCTTACATGGAGAAAAATCACTTCCCTGTACATTTCCCAGATTAACCCTGCAGATCGTGTGGCTGTCTTCGTTAGCCAGAGTGTTGGTGATAGACCAGGAGCGCTTGTTCAGGCTTGCTCGCCGTGCTGACACAGAGCAGTCCCCCAAGGGAAGAAGGCTGGGCCACAACGGCTGACACCGCCGGGCAAATTCCGCGGGTCCACCAGTCCTTCTGCCGGTGGCTGCGGGTTATCGAGGACTTCAGATGTTTGTGCATGAGACGTAGCTCACCTGGGCTGCACTCTGGATTTGTGAGTTTGTGTCTTTGCGTGCACAGTTGATGGCAACAAAGCCTTGTACTGCAGACCAAGCTGGAGACGAGCTGCAGAAAAGAAGTGAAGAAAAACGCCTTGTGAAGAAGATCGGATGATAGTAACGGGTGCTGGCAGTCTGCATACAGCACCGAGCAAGCCAGAGGACACGAGTTACAGCAGACAATGCTCTGTGCCCTATTTACCACGTATAGTGACCTGGAAGAGGAAAAGCAGAAGATTGGCTCAAATCATCGAAAGACTACGATTCCTAAGGAGAATGATGTCATCAGTCAAGATGAACAACTGGAAGAAGGGACGAGAAGCTTGGGAGCGCTAATAGCCAGCATAAAGGGACGTGTTCATCCTGCTGCCGAATTTATCTCAGGAAAAATACTACAATGTACAAATCTAATTGTAGCCCTTAACAGACAATTTGGAGCCATCCGTTCCTCAGGGCTGATCAAAACACATCGAGAGCTGAAGAAGTGTGAAGCGGTAGGAACCTGTCATCTAGACACGTTATGGACTTCCAAGACAAAGTGTCACAGGCCAGTTTACAGACATCTGTCTAGACTCAGACTTGCAGATCAAGACATGAAAAAAGGAGGCCAAAGTCTGCGGAAGAAGTGCCTGTTTCATCACATGCAGCAGCGCGAAAGATGGGATGAGACTGCTGTACGTGCCTCGTGCTCATGATAGAGAGTGACCCTGATGTGGCTCTTCTCATTTTTCCCGGTAGCAAAAGACTGCAAATCCCTTTGCAGGGCACGGGCATGTGTGAGAAGTGGAAGGGAAGGCCCTGACCAGCCTCACCTGGGAACCTCCACCCACACCCCCTGCCCGGGGGCTCTATTTAAGCTCAGCCCTGGGCCCTCAGTCCTGCCTAGGGCTGTGCTGGAGGAGCACTTGTCTGTGGCTCTGTCACAGCTGTACATGGCCATGGGCCCTGTCGATCCCTGGGTTGGCTTCACCTCAGGCCTGTCTCATCACTGTGGATCTGCCCACTGGGATGTGTCTCCCCCAGTTACTGTCACTGGATCTGATCTAGGCAGAGCACCACGGCCCCCAGAACGTCGGGATGGAGGCTTGGAAGTCTGCCTGGAGGGATGGTGAGCTAGTGAGGTCCATGTTAGAACAAAACAGGCATAAATCTCATAAAATGCAATAGCTGGGTCTTTTTTTTTTTTACATCACTTACAATGATTTCTCCTAAGCAGCTGTAAGGAAATGGTAAGCTGAATAGATTATTTGGATAAGCATATATCCAGTTTGGGCTGGTGATTTGCAAACATCCTGCCAGAAAAACTACAGCATGAACAGAATCATGGAATTAAGGAGGTGGAAAGGGACCTCTGGAGATTGTCTAGTCCAACCCCCTGCTCCAAGCAGGGTCAGCTAGGGCAGGCTGCCCAGGACCGGGTCCAGTTGGGTTTTGATAGTTGAACAAGTTTAAGGTATAAATTGCAAAAGCATTATCTTTCTCTGCGGAGAATGGGTCGTGCAAGAATCATCACTTGGGATTTCCACAATTGATGGGGGAAGAGAAAGGCCCACTGAGAGAATGGGTGGAAACTTCATTGAAATTTGTGGTTGTAACTATCTGTTAAGGATAAATGATCTTAAACCTGTGTTTCATAGTAAACCTATTTTCCTATTCCATGGTAAAATATTAATGTTTAATTAAATGAAGTGGCTGGATTACTGGCACTTTACGAAATCAAACATTTCCCAACAGATGAAGAATGCTAGCTTCAATGTCAGGACTTAATTTCTTCTATCTGTTACATGCATTACTTGTGATCACATCAGTTTATTAGATGGAACTTTAGCTGGTTCCTTCATAAAATACAAGGACCTTCCAGCTTTAGCTGTTATGTGAGACAAGAGCTGAAAAATATTGTTAGTGGCTATTTTTTCACAGAATTCATCAACATCTAGCCAACAGACCAGCCCTCCCTCCTACAGCTCTATAAACTGGGCTGGATGCATCAACACTCGAGTTTTAGGCTGCCAGCCAGCGAGACCTCACTGTGAGGATTGGAATTATTCACCAGCAGGTTTCTCAGCAAGTGTCAGCTGTGACCCTGACCACCACTTTCCACTCTGACCCTCTCAGGGATTTAGATATTCATAAAATGCTCGGGCGAATGAATCACCTCTGTGTCTGACAGTCTTGTCAATTAATACTGGGTGGCTGAGGGGGGAGGAAGAGGCGTGAAGTGCATGTACTGATCAGTCTCCACAACCAAGGCTGTGGAGAAGCTACAGCACGCTACCTAAGTGACATAAGCTTCTTCCTTTCTCAATATTTTGCCTGAAAGAAACAGTCTTGTCCTGTTCCTCCCTGCTAAAACCAATACCTGATCCCCTGGGGGCAGGGTTACGGTGGTACCTTTTGGGCCTGTTACAAAAGCTGTTGAACCTTGAACTGAATCAATGGGAACACCCAGCTTTTCCAAAACTGGGCACAAAATAATCCACCTTCCTGCTGATATTTTTTTCTGCTCTGTTACATATATTTTACAGGGCATCCAGCGCTTCCCAGCTAATGTCTGTGATGATGCCCCAGGGCTAAGAATTCCCCTGATGCCCGGCCTCTCCCTTAGAGCCTAGTCTACAGAGGAAAATGGGAGTCTGAGCCACCTCAGCCCCACATCCCAGGATGTTTAACATCACTTCTGCACTGAAATGCTGTTGTCTTTAACCAAAATATTCTGGGTTTCAAACTTATTTCAGAAGGAGAAATCATCCATGGAATTATCCTTATTGGCTTTAGACTATTACAAAACCTTTCATGCCATGTTGTGGTTTAATCCCAGCTGGCAGCGAAGCACCACACAGCCACCACTGCTTCCTATTGCTATCTGACATCCTGACCGCTGCAAGCTACACCTGCATGCTGGTTTAAAAATGAGAAATTCCTGTGGTTGCATTCCTCGGCTTTGCTTTAGGGCTGCATAGAAAGTAGGCTATGTTTAAAAACTGCATTGCATTTTAGAAGATGTTTAAATTAACAAAATTAGCTTCAGTGGTTTAGTAAGCTCCTGCCCTTTTCATACGGAAAGCTAGCTGATCTTTCCTAGGGAAGCTAGCGGGTTGGGGCTGCCTGGATTGCTATATTTGTTTACATGCATGATTTGGAAATCCACAGCCCTCTTCTCATCCACTCGTGAGAGTGAAGAGACTGATTAAAAGCCTCCCAAATGAACTTTTGAAGGGATAGGAAGTGCATCCTTCACAGCACAGCTAACTTTCATGCATTTCTCACGAACAGGTTTCTAATAATACTACAAGGAAGCTAAGCAGGGATGGAGTCCCTGCCCTGCACCTTGTCCTTCTTTGCTCCGTCTGTCTTATCTCAGCTCTTGAAAGCAAAAGCAACAATTCTTCTACTTCTGCTATTAAACATGGAGGGTAAATTTCACTGCCATCACAGGAGCACAGACAGCATCTGTTATTCCCCATTTAATTCCCCTCTATTTGATATATACGAGCTTCTTCAGCTATTTCAGCTGCAGTGGAAGGACAGAGATGGGAGCACAAACATTCATTAATTCAGCCCAATGAATTAATTCAATCGACCTCTTACAGTATTCAGGGTATTTGTTTCCTTCCCCTATTTCCATATTGTCCTATTGATCTCCTAGCAGTCTGCTGCCTCCCATCAGTTTTCACCTGAATTCCTTTTTCTGGTACCAAGGCCTTTATGGAAGGGGAGAGGAGATGACAAAGCTATTTGGGTTTCATGAACTGAGGGCGTAGAGGGAAGACGACAATTGTGGGGCGAGGTACTGGCCGTCTTCTCTGCTTGGTGTTGGCAGTACCAAGAAACCTCCTGATCCTCTCTGAAAAGAGGAATTTTGGAGGGGAGGGAAAAAACAAACCAACGAAAAACCCCAGAAAATTACGCAAAATACCACAAAATGGGAACCATCTTCTCAGTGGAAGTTCTGGGGCTGCGCTGCTTGTTGGGGGAGTGGTGGAGGGCGTAGGAACTGGGAAACCTTTCTGTCAGTGATGTTCTTCATGGTGCAACCCCAACTAGCTAACCAGCAAAGAAGAGACTGGGGAGGGAAGTAGTTTCACCTTAGAGACAGAAAAATTTTCCTTTTTCTTTTGGCAGTGGAGTAAGGGTTGTGCTCCCCTTCGCTTCCCCTTATTTTTAGCATTGCTAATATCGGCCATCCTCATTCAAAACACATTTGCTGTTACTTTCTTTCTATTTTAATAGGAAACGTATCTTCTTTTTACTGTTTTGACAGTACCTCACTGAAGCCATTTATTCTATTCTGTACAAGCTCTCCTACCACATTTATTGCCAAAGTATCTGAGTGCATTAAGCAAAATTACTAACATCTGCCAGGTTATTTTTTTTCTCTCAGTCTGCTCAGGAAAAAAAAATACGCATGCAATAGTGTCCTATTTTGGTAAGTAGGACTTTTCCCCCATCCTCTCTTACATATACATCGCTCTACTTTTTTTTTATAGTAGAAAAAGCAAAGCCCAAGAAATGTCCACTTCACAAGGAGCAATATTTGGCCACACATTTATTAATGATATTTACTTCTTGGTTCATTCCATATCCTCAGATTTGATCCTGAGACGGTTCTGGTTTCTGGCCCCAAAGCCATACCATCCCTCCACCGACCGGCAGTAATGAAGGTGTCAGCAATACTCTTCGTCCTACCGGGCAGCCTTTTGACCACGATGGGTTTGCAGCACTGAGGATTAGGTAGGTGAGAACTCTACACTTGATTTTGTTTTACGGGGAACTTGAGTAAAGTCCAGGATGGTTACTGGTGCTGCTGAGATGATGTTCTGCAATATCCTGTATACTAGCTGGATACTTCAGTGCTGTACTGAAGTGCTGTACTTCAACCGAGAGGTGACGAAGGCATGAATAATTGCAGTCAAGTCATACACCAGAATGGGACAGGAATGGTAAGAAGTCACCTGGAGATGATGAAAAGCATTACTCAGACTGGTAAGTGAGAGCTCAGTGTCAACAATGCATCCAAAAATACTCCCGAGTTACTGCCTGAACTGACCACTTGTGCATCATCTCCACGTTGTTGGCACTTGAGCGTTTATCGCCAGATGTCTGTCCGCTGACTGGTATGGGACCTGTAAGCGAAACATCCAGCAGTGGAGGAACACGGTCCCATTACTGTGAGATAGATATCCTCCTTCAGGAAGCATCCAAAGCCTCGTAGTGTCTTATCCTGCCAATTCCTGCATGGAAGGCAGTGGGATCCCAGGGTTAAAAGCTGAAGCATGAAGTGACTCTGGAGAATGAGAACAGATGCCTGCCTCCTACCTACTGCGAGGAGGAGACCAATTCATCACTGCCAGTAAAACTGCTTCATCTCTATGCCTTGGCCTAAATTTGTGCTGAGCTGTGAATATTAGCTTCAGAGAGACGCACTTGGAGGTGGCCTTTGGGCAGCATCTCTGTGGACTCTCACAGGAATGGGGAGGTTTGGCCAGGAACAGTACCTGGATAACCTGATGTATCACGAGCGGGAATCTTCAGGATTTGCCTGACTACTGCGTGTTTGAGAGTTAAATGTCCGTGGGGAATAACAAAGGCATTGATCATACAGTATTGGTCAGTGTAAGTCACTTAGAACCTTTTCACAAGGCTGGCAGGATATCAGTCAGATTTATGGGTATTAAGTCCTTTGGGATGTTTAGAGCTTCTTGATAATAAAAAATTTGTGCTCATGAATGGTATTGGGTAAATATTAGTACAGCAGTGTAAGAACAGTAAGCTTTGCAGCTTTCAGTATTCAGTTCTAGTGCAGATTATGAGTGCTCAGGGTCAGTGGAATATTTTAATGCCATCGACGACTTCTTGAAGTTGACTTGGCAGATTCAGCAGAGGAAGATAAGAATAACACAGCCTGTGATATGATCACAGCATGAGCTCTAAGGAGTTTCTCATTTCATCCTCCCTGTATCAGCCTTTGCTACCAGTATTCAAGTTTCCAAAGGACATCAGAAAGCCAAAGAGCGGTGAAGAGAGGAGGATCGTTTGAGGCTGCTGCTGCAAGCTAACATGCAGCAATAACGACCAGGTCCTCCTCCCATCAGGGTGAAGCACTGCTGTCTGTTACTAGGCTTTGGAACTCTGTCAGTGTTCGTGAATCGTTGACTGAATCAGGATTACTGATATTTCTTGTTGCCAGGCAGTTAAAAGACAGTATGTGATGCCTGAAGGCTCTGGGGGACTAAGCAAGATTTTAATTTTTCTGGCCTTGTAGTCTAGAAGATAAGGGTTTCTTTCAGGCATTTGAGAATTTTGTGTCCTGCCATAACTTAAATATGTTCGGTGCTTACAATGAGACAACCCTCCTAACTCTCCATACCCAACAATCACTGATTTGCCTGAACCTAAACCACAGAGATTAAATCTAGAATCAAGGGAAGTGTTGCTGAACCTGACCTCACCGTAGAGTTTCACAAAGTTTAACACCCTTGCACACCAGACTCTTGATCAGATTTCTTACCTGACTCTCTGACCAAGGCAGCATATGGGAGGGGGGTGTGTCGGACATCACCTTGCTTCTACTCACTGCTCCTGCACGCTGTTGAAATGCTACAAATGGTTTTGCAGCCCAAATTTTGTAAAAGGTATTAGCATGTTTTGAGAGGCCTAGAAAAAAATTGTAAAAATGTTTGAAGAGTGAAGAAAATGCCATGCATAATGAATTTGAAGAGTTTGATCTGCTTGGCTTATCAAGAAGTGGATTAAGCAGTGATTCAATTAGCATACTGTAAGTTTTTGGTTTAGCAGGGAAGGGCATAAGAACCACTGTTTGAAGTTGAAGTAAAACAAGTTCAAATTGGAGTGTTAAGTACATATTTTATTGTTGTCAGTGAGCAACCAGAGGAACAGGCTGCTAAGTGGCAACTTGTCTGTCCCATCTTCTGACCCAGACTGGGTGACTTTAGGAGATAAGCTTTGGTCAAATACATAATACTGAGCAGGAGGTAACTGGTGAAATGTAATGGCCTATGAAGTACAGAAGGTCAGACTAGATCTGGTGCTGGTCTAGCTTGCCTCTTTTGGAGGCAACTGGGGCCTGTGTGCCTTATTCTTTCCCAAAAGCACGTCCTTCACATGACAAAAAAGAAGGTGTTATCTACCTAATGGTGAGGCCTGGGGCAGGGAAAGCCTGTGTGTTGGCGCAGATCGCTATGTGTCCACCCATGTCAGCAGCGTACGGGGCCGTAAGCCCCCCAGCACTTTCAGACCTACAGTGCCATCCTGACCGGGGCTTGCAGAGGCTCACAGCTCCGTCTCAAGCACGGCTCCCGCACACAGGCTGCTTTGGCCACTCCTGCTTTGCACAGGGGTGAACTATCCCTGGACAGCTGCTTAGTAGAGCGGTACGGCACTACGCAGCCTTCTTCTGCAGGAACTGGAGGTGGCCACAGAGGCAAGAGCCTAGCTGGCTGCTCTGCAAGGTGATAGCTCCTATTTCTGCCAAAACTCAGTTGGAGTCCCTGTTTCCCCAGCCGCTGGAATCTTGCTTTTGTGTGAGACAACAAAGTTCAGCTC
This sequence comes from Pelecanoides urinatrix, assembly GCA_013400755.1. Lineage (NCBI taxonomy): Eukaryota > Metazoa > Chordata > Aves > Procellariiformes > Procellariidae > Pelecanoides > Pelecanoides urinatrix. The sequence goes on along the minus strand of VZTQ01006195.1, from coordinate 139,045 downwards.
CTGTGTCCAAACATAAGCATCCTTACTTCCACATCCAACCACGATATTGGAAGAGTTGTCCAATATAGTTGTGCAAATCTTTTTTTGATAGGCTAGCAAATGCCTAATAGCGGTACTTTATTGGCAAAGGAAAGGATGAGGTGGTAAGTTATAATGGTGCAAAACATTCTAGAGAAATGCTTTTCAGTTGCTTCAAAAATTCTGGCACTACAGCATCAGGTTGCCCTTCTTCTGTACCCTTGTTTGCAATGTGAAGTAATGACGGAAATACAGCACATACCCAAAGTCATCATTTGAATTACAACCGTCAGCAGTCTTACACTTTTTTTTCATACTACATGTACAGAAATAAATTTGCCCTTATTTGGGGGGGGGGGGGGGAGGGGAAAATTGAACTTTTGTTGATCATTAGTTTTATATTTTGTGCGTGCTAAAAAGCAACTTCTGTATATTATAGATTTCTATCAGGCAGTTACTAACTCTTAGGTTTACCACAACGTAACTGAACAGCTATACAGACAATCTTTTTTCTTCTTTATGATTATGTGGTACAAAACATTCATTCAATATTGTTCTTTTACACTGCACTGCATAAAGCCTGGTTTATCAAGATCTGGTATGGTCTGTACTGTGGGTCTGTGGGATACTACGCTATGGGATGGTACTTGAGCAAGAATTACAACACAGCAGCCTTCTGTTCAGTTTTCAGAGGCTGTAGTCATTAATCCCAGGAAAAAATCAGGGGTCTATGTGTCATCCACAAACAGCGAGTTTAACTCTTGATTCAAAAGGTTTTATAATGAATACATTTTATTTTTGTACTCTGGATTCTGAGGTTTTAGGAGTTGAGGCAGGTTCTTTAAGCCTTTTAAATGCTGCTCCTCAACCATGAAGACTAGAAACGTCCTCTTTTAAAATATGAACCAAGTTCTTCACATCTTTACTCCAGAAACTTGGCCTTTGATAAAGACATCAAACACCCAAAGATCTTGCGTCACTGTTAGGATCAAACAGAAGTTCCTACTGTAACAAAACCATATAAAATTGAGTTATCCTTATCGTCGACATCATGGGTGTTTGGGGGTGGTATGACCAGCCAGTGGCTTTAGCATACAGACGTGAGACGCTTTGTTGTTGCGCCTTTAATGTAAGCGGCTTAGAATCCTAGAATCACAGAATCACTAAGGTTGGAAAAGACCTCTAAGGTCATTGAGTCCAACCGTCAACCCAACCCCCCCAGGCCCACTAAACCATGTCCCCAAGCGCCTCATCTCCACGTCTTTTAAATCCCTCCAGGGATGGGGACTCCACCACTGCCCTGGGCAGCCTGTGCCAAGGCCTGGCCACTCTTGCAGGAAAGAATTTTTTCCTAATGTCCAACCTAACCCTCCTCTTGTTTGCCAGCCTGGCCAAGCTATGCCGGCGTGGCTTTCCAGGCGTGCAGGGTTGTGCGTACCTTCCAGGGGACCGCCGGTGCCTCTGCCGTGGCTGTGCCGGGCTGTCCTCTGCCCCTGCCTTAGGCTGCCGGGTGCTGAGGGCAATGTTTCCTAAGGCAAGTCCTCAAAGCGCCGTCAGCTGCTTCCTCTCCTGCTCTGCCCCTACGGATGCAACGATATATTGGTTTTCTGCTTTATTCCCGGGGAATTTGCAGCAGACCTCCTCTCAAAGCTCACCTTTGCCCAACAGGGTCGTTGGCCAAACGCGGCTAGAGAGGCCGGAAGGGTGGCGGTGCGCCTCACCCATGGCTGCCCGTCCCGGAGGGCTGAGGGGGGACACCCTCATGGCTCCCGCGGCGGGCGGTGCTAGGCCTGGGTTCCCCCGCAGGGCAGGGCCGAAGGCTCCGGAGGGCCCCCCCCGCCGGTGCTGCCGCCCCGCTGACAGCGGGTCTGGTCGGTCGCAGCTCCCACCCGCCTCAAGGCCGGGCCGCCGCCGCTCGCCCCTCAGGCCGCCCCCGCTCGGCGGGCGGGAAGCGGGACGCTGAGGCGGGCCCGCCCCGCGCCCACAGGGGAAGGCGCCGCTCCCTGCCGGCAGCGCGGGGAAGGGAGCGGAGCGCAGCCGAGCCGCTAGCGCAGCCCTGGCAGGTGGTGGCCCCGATAGCTCCGCCGCGCTAAGCCGCCGCGCCGCTGCCATTGCCGGCGCCGGCTGAGGAGAGCGGCGGAGCCATGGAGCGCTGAGGAGCGGCGGCGAGCGGGGCTGACGGGGAACCTGCGCCGCCGCGGGGAGAGCGGCAGAGCCCCCGGAGACAACGCCGGGCTGCCGGCGAAGGTAAGCGCTCCCCGGCTGCCTGCCCGCCGCTCCGGGCCGGGGCTGCCGCCGGCGCCTCGCCGCCGCCCGGGGCCGGGTCTCTGCCAGCCCCCGGCGCGGGAGGGACGGGGCGGCGGCCGCCGCCCTGCCGGGGCTCCGTTCGCCGCCCGGCCCTGGGGTCCCGGGGGCGGAGGGCGTCGGGGTCCCGGAGGGCTGGGACCCGTTACGTGCCCGGGATTAGTCGGGGTGCGCGGCGTCGCTACCTGTGCGCAGCAGGTGTGATTGAGGAAAACATCTTAGTCACTTGTGGGTTGTTTCGGTGGTTTCAGTAAGTTTTGTCGTATTGAATCACATGGCATTAGGAACTGGTAGTTAAAAAAAAAAAGGGGGTTGTGGTTTTCCAAAGAGGGAAGATGTACTTTAATTGTTGTTTTTTTAAATTATTTTCTTGCATTTTTTCCAAATTTCTGTTGGAATTGCTCATTTTATATTGGACCTGTTCAGGCTGTCTTGGTGCAGCACCACGTTTCATTTAAACATGTGTCCAGGAGTCGCATTCTCCCTGCGCGGTGCCACCGGCCGAGGGCTGAAACGGGTTGGCCGTACCTCCAAAGTGATCCGCAGCCTTGGGTCCTTGTAACTTCTTGTTGGGTCAGCCCTGCCAACGTTGATTTCTCCGTGACATTTTCTCTTCTAGGCTTTACAGTTATGCATCATGTTCGCTAACATGTGGTTTGAGTCAGTTTGTTTTTTCTGGTTCTTCTTTTCTCAGTTTGGTGCCTGGTGGGAGTTGTGAGTTTAGAGAGGATCTGGAAGTTGAGCGTTTCCTCTGCGTAGCTCCACATCAGCTCCGAGGCAACAGCTGCCTGCAAGCCCGTGCGGGAGAGCAGAGAGGGGTGCTCCTTTCACCCCCTTGGGTGAAGGTTGAGGACTGATTAAATCGGCTCTGATAGGCAACGAGCTATTTACCCTAGGTCTCTTGGGGTGGAACGTAGCCACAGAGGTGAGGAGTTGTTTTGTGTGGTGCTCTGCATCTGCTGCAATATAAAATATCCCAAGAGGTCAGCTACACTGAAGAGAGAATTCCTGATAGATTTGTAAGTGATCTTAACAGCAGAATTCATACCATGCTTTTTTTTTTTTCCCTCTGAAATTCTGATGTCCAGAGGAAGCAGCAGTGAATAAGCTGAATAATTGCATTTGCACATTTTGAATCCAATGAAACAGAGAACTTTTTATACCACTTTGAGAGAGATTGCTCGTGTGCTGTGTCCCTCGCTATCAGCTCTAGAGATGGTGGCCAGATTGTAAACAGATCTTTGATTTATAAATCATCTAGAATCTAAGGCTCTTTAGTACAAAGGGTGCTTTTCTAGTACATTATTAAGTATACTAGCTGTCTATAGCAGATTATTCATTGTAATCTGTTTCTCTTGTCATCTAATCTATTTTAATATGTTTCCATGTGCCTGCTCAGGTACTCCAGGTACACCTATATCTTACTTTATTCTCATCTTTGGACATTTTAGATTCCAGTAAACCATTTTTAATGTAATGCTTAAATGTGAACCTGAAGTAAAATACAAGATTCAGCCATGTTGGCTGCTTCTTCCAAAAATGTATTCAGGTTGAATTTGCATCCAGCTGCAAAAATTCAAGCGAAGTCTACTCTGTGTCCTGGAGATAAGTGGTATACCAAATCCTGACACCACGCCATTTTGATATTTGTAGGTAGGGCCCTCTTCGCATTTTCTGGTGGTAAATAGGGTGCTACCTTCTGCAAATACAGCCTCTCCTCTTCCCAACTAGGTTGCAAAAACTCTTCATTGATCTTTGTGCCTTCTGGTTACTGCAGTTTCCTCCTTTGCAGTAACTTTTTTACTAGTATGTGCCTTTGTATATTCGATGACAATTTCGCTGTCCAAACCATTTTCCATACCTGTTAGTCTGACCATGCTGAATGTCGTGGTTAGATCCTTCTGCTGCTTCCTTTCTTGCTGCTCTGAAGTACCATGAAAGTGCTACAGAGAGTTATGCTGCTTTGTTTGTCGTCTTTCCTCTCGCTTTTCTGGGCGCTCACCAGCCCCTCCGTTTGCCCAGTGCTGGCAGCTTTGTGTCCCAGACCTTCCTATTCTTCCCCAACCACCCCTGTACTTACTTCCCAGCTCTTTGCTGGAAGCCTCTCCTTATTCAGCATTCAGATCCTTATTCAAGAGTCTGGCTTATCTATCAGGAAGCTTATAACAGATTAGCTGACTAATCGTCTCTGTGAACAGTAGTCTTGTTTAAAAAGTCGTTACAATCAACTGCCTTGAATTTCCATATTTGAAATGGATAGCCATGGATAGATTTGTAAAATCCTTCCTAAAATGGCGGTTTTAGGCGCTGACACGTTGGGCCAGTTGGGATGATTTGTTTTACCCAAACAACCCCACCCTGGAGTGATCCCAGTGGCGCAAGCTGTCCCCAGTACAGCTGTGGGTAGTTCTTACACATTGAGAAAGAGAGTGACAAAATGGTGTGTAGAGATATCTTCATTTGTTTAAATTAAATGCCCATTATGAAGAAAATAAAGCATGTAAACCTTCACACTAGTTCCATCAGTAAATGAAACTGTATAATTATGGTAGTAGGATAAATATAGCCCTAGCAGACGGAAAGAAATATTAGAAAGGCATAGAACGAATGACGTTGTGAAAGAACTCCCCTAAACTTGAAGGCTATTGCAAATGACTGTGTGTCTACATACATTAAATATTGCTTCTTAAGAAAAAGGATATTAATCTGATGTTATTACTCATGCTCTGTTTTTTCTCCCCCTGTATTTCTCTTAGTTTAGAGAATTAAAATAATTTGTCAGCTTCACTTTCAGATTCTTGCTCCTGCATTGTTTTGGTTTCAGGCAGTGCAGAGGAATGGTTATTTAACTGTTTTAGGTAAAACATTTTAGCTGAATTTCTTTAATTATAAATTTATTTTTCAGCTTTAAAAACTTGTTTTTACAAAAAAAGGACAAAATGATAGTATCATATTGTTTGCTAAAAACATGCATGAAAGGCCTGTGTCTCTTTTCTGTCAGTGCCGTTCTGTGAGTGTAAAATGCCGTTGGTTCTGTTCGTCTGTAAGCCCTACGTGCCATTAGATCTCAAATAGTTTAAGAGTATATCCCTTATTCAGGTTAACATATTAGAGAGAGTATGATGAATGGTATAGAGAAGGTAAGTTAAGAACCTTTTTCCTGGTCATACAATATAAGAACAAGTAGGCATGCAGTGAAGTTGAAAAATTCAAGACTCTTAATTTTTTTTTTTTTCCCATTAGATGTATAATTAGACTGAGGGACTATTTGCCAGAGCGTTCTTGAAGCACAGAACTTGGCTAGATCCAAAATAATTTCTTTAAATCACAGAAGTATCCAGAAGTATGAAAAACTTTCCAAATGCTAAAAAGACAATTTTGGAGAGCTGTAGAAAAGATGTAAATGCTTAACCTTCATAGCTTAAGCCAGTCTCTGAGAAATAAGGCTTAGAGGAAACTTTCTAGGAGAGCAGATTATTCTACGTCTGCCTGCAGTGGAATTTCTTGCACTTTCTGTTGAAGCATCTGGCGTTACTGTCAGTGATGAGAAAATAGATTAGCGGATGATGATGGATTAGATCTGTGGCTATTGAGATGCTTAAAAAATGTAATTCTGTAAGTGCATGTGTGCACTCTGCGTTTGGCACTTTCTCATGTTTGTGCACTTAACAATATGCTTTATTTATTTTATTAATAAGTCAGGGGAAGAAGATCCAGAAAATTCTCCTGTAGTTGTCTTTGCTTCTCCCCTTTCTTTCTGTCTGTTTTTGTGGGGTTTTTGTGTGTGTGGTTTGTGGGATTTTTTTCCCTCCCCTCCATCCATCTCTCTCTCCTGAATGTTCTCTCCTCTTCGGAAGCCAAGCAGGGAGCCTTATATATATTTTTGCCAATGGGGAATGAGGAGGCGAGTGGAACCAAAAGCTATGTCATGGTTTTTGAGCAGGTGATGGGATTTGACTGCCTCCTTCAAACTATGCCTTCTCTTGCACCTTCTGAGAGGTGGCCAGCAGGCGGAGGGAGGGGAGGGAAGATGTCCCGTTATGGGGGGAGGCGTTATCAGGTGTGGGTAGGACACTGATAATACATTTCCATGAGGACAACCAGGGTTGCTTACTGTTGGTAGGGGAGTCATGAAACCAGGCTATGACAAACCGAGACGTAGGATCTGGAGGCATCTGTGCAGGTTCAGGGCCTGGAAGAAGTAAGGACAATCTTGGTGGTACTGAAAATGTAGGTTGCGAGTTGGGACAATGTAGACCAAAGGTATTGTATAGAGTGACCTATTTTATATAGGAAAAAAGGTAGCTTATTTGGGGTGGAATTATAAAGCTTGGTACCTTATGGGCTGAACATCTTTGCTGTTAAATCATTAAAGAGTTGAGAGACGGGTAAGAGTTGGTGCTAGCACAAACGAATGGTTTATGACGGGCTCTGGAACAGTGAAATGAGGCTGGAATGGATGTGGTGTTTGGGCTCAGGATGATGTGGGTGGGTGATATGGAGTTACTGTTGGCTTAGGTGAAGTTACAGTAGATTCTGGTGGGGTGGAAGTAGCTGAGAGTTCAGTGCAACATGGCACAAAAAGCCACTGGAAAAGGCATGAGATCTGTCATGAACTTAGGTCTTTTTCCTTACGTGTAGAAATGCTACATGTAGTAGTGTGACTAAAATTAGGATTAGGGATTGGCAACCTGTGGATTAATGACTATTTCTTTCTGTAACACCAATAAAGGCTGATACTAACAGGGAGAAATGCCTTCAAGGGTAAGTCTTGACTTGATGGTGGTTACAGCCACAGATAGGGCTGGGGTTGAGTTTCTGAGCTTGGATTTGGAAATGGGAGCAGCTAACGCACTAAGAAATGTGCTAAATTATGGTCCTTAAACTGTGATGACTGGAGCCAAGTAGGCAAATGTCTTTTGATGAGCTCTGAAGATGAGCAGCCTTGCTGAGCTGGCGTTAAGATCCAGGCTTCCATTAAAACTTGCTGTGCTTAGATGTTTCCTGTTAGGCAGTCACCCTTGCCAACAGCAATATAGGGACTGCCTTCCTGTCCCAGCAAGTGGAGTCAGCTCTAAGGTTTTCTGAGCCTTCACTCCGTGAAGGATTCCATCCAACCCTTGGTGTAGCCATACTGACCCTTCCTTGCCAGTAAACCAAGCCATTTGTCCCTTGCCTCGCTGGCTTTACCCTTGGGAATAAATGTAGATGTTCCTTGCAGAGACCCAAATCACAGGTCCTACCACCGTGGGACGTTTGCTGTCCAACATTAAACATAGTGTGTCAGCGCCTTTTGTGCCCTACACCGGAGGCTCCTTCAAACCAGGCCGTGGAGGCCATCTTGGGGAAGCTAGAGCCCAAGGAATGTCTTGTCTGGGCACTTACAGGAAAGATGAACTTGATCAAAAAGAGCTGCAAGCTTCACGAATTTCTGTATCATTGAAGACTTTAAATCCTTATTACTAGTCCTCAGAGGTATTTTCCCTTTTCCATTCTCTGAAAATGAAAGCACTAAGCTGACCGAGTCTTCTTAAGTTTCTTTTTATAATTGAAACACTAGTTAATTCAGAAGACCCTTCCTTCTCAGGTGGTTGAAAACCAGATGATTTCACTGCTGGTTGACCAAGAAATCTTACAGCAGTTCTGTTTTCCTATGGGCTGTAGTTAATTTGGTGAAATGCCAGTATTTCAGTGTATGATCTACTTTATCATATGTTAAATTAGTTTCTGATAACAGAAAAGCAGTGGAAGCCACCAGGATCCTTTGCAGTGCATCAGAGATGTTGAGGTGACTGATGTTCTCTTTGTTTCTTGGAGTGTCGTGAGTGATGCCTGGAAGAGAACGGAAGGTCTAGGCTACGTTTCAATGGGAGTGTGAGCATGCAAACTATTGCATGACATTTTTGAGAAATACTTTGAATGTCATTTGCTGAAATACACTTCATTTGCAAACAGCTGCCTGTGGAGAACATTAAACTGACCTGACTTAGCTTCTAAACAGTTAGTATGTACTCATTTGCTCTCAAATTATTTGCAGCACAGCTGATAATACCCTACTTTTGACCTGATTATAAGCAGCAGACTTTGCAGGGAACAGCAGCAATTTGTGGTAAAATATATGCCTTCCAAGCACGAAGTGTTAGTGAGCAGCAGCAGAACTAGAATGACTGTAGTTAATACATAAGAGGTAATAAAAGGTTGACAAAGGGAGTTACCAAACAGCAGGTACTAATACCTTTTTATCAAATACTTTTCGACTTGCATGAACTAGGACAGGGATTGTTGGTGTGATGTTTGCAATGAAAGAATTATTTTGCACAAGATATCCAAGGCATATGTTGTAAAAGAACGCACAGAGCAGAAGCTCCGTTCTACAAGTAGAGAAGTAGGAAGAGAGAAAAGGGGAAAGAGAGGTAATCTAAAATAAATTCAAGGAAACAATATGGTCTTGAAGACTACAGAGAGCCGGGCAAGCACGGCAGAGTGGGGAGCAGCTATCAAGCTGATGCCATCGGGTGGCTTTGTAAGGCATATCTGGAAGAGAAGTCACCTCTGCTCTCCCAAACCCAGAAGGAAACCCGACCTGTTGGCTACATTTTAGAGACAATATTCTGCTGAGGTCGTTATGTGTTTTTTACAGACAAAGGTTCCTCTGGGAAGCTGCAAAAGATAGCTAGAGTGAGAGCTTAATGTCAGGATTTTCTCCCCAGTATTCTTTTAGATGTTTTTCTTTTATAACAGTGTTTCTAAACTTGTAATAAAGAAGTTGACCCTTTCATTTGCTAGAATAAATAACCCTGATATTTTCATTTTTGTTTTTGCCCGGGGTCCTGAGTGAACTCAGGTGCCACTGACACACGCAAGAAACAGTGTTTCTTCTGGAAACTAATGAAAATAAAGTGACTGTCTGCAGCATACAAGAAATCTGGGAGTTGTTGGAGCCACAGTGTTTTCTCACTGACGTGTAAGAGTCAGTTTTGGGATGTAAACTATGAAATGTCAAGAAAAAAGGGGAAAAATTTCCCTTGATGGGGGAGGACCTTCTCTAACCTTCTTGTTGCTAAACAAAGCTTAACATCTGAGTCATGCAGATTGATGTGGATTGAATGCTTTCTGCCTGCAAGATGGTCACCAAGTGAAAAATTACTTCAGAGCGTTGGTTGAAGGAACAGTACTATGCTCAGATTGAAAAATAAATTCTTGCAATTGATTTTTGTTTCATTCATGCTTTTGTATTTCAGTAATTGCTTGAGGAAGCAATAGACTGCATACCGCTTGAATAAAAAGTACCAAAAAAATCTTCTGAAATTGCCAGAGCACTTGTTAAATGTGAAAGATAAATCTGTAGTGGAGCTCCTTGCAACAGGGATACTTTCAAGAGTGCTTATAAATAGTGAAAGCAGGAACTTCAGGAAGAGAGGAATCCGAAATGATTAATCCTCGGTAGTAACCATTTCTGAAACTACAAGCCCAAATAAGAAACAGAAAATGATCCAACCTCACAAGAGCTCTTGAGAAGAAAATAAGTATAAAACATATGGAAACCTTCAGGGTGAAGTTGCTCTGTTTGATGGGATTCTGTTCAAAGAAAATCATATTCTCAGGGTGCACAGTGTGCTCAGGAATACTAATCATAAATCTTGCAGTGCCTGCGTATGGTGCAAGAGCTAAACCCTGCCTATTTCGGTCATTCCCCTTGAAGAAAAGGCGTCAATGTATAACATTTGCAGTCGCTGTAGGCATCAGCTTGGAAAACTGTCACTGAAATAGCACAAGATTCTCTATTTTTCATCTGAGAATGGCTAGTGTTATTGTGAACCTGGGTTCACAATAACTCTAGCCATTCTTGGGTGGGAAACAAAGAGCATTTAGAAGCAGGATGTTAAGTGTTCTAAAGTGCTCCTCTTCCCACTAGAGAAAACTCTCAGGGTACCTTTTGGGATCCTCAAAGGAGAGCAGGAAGCCTGTTCCAGCATTCCCATCCTTGAAAGTTCTAGAAGCTTCTCCAGGGAGCCTTAGTGGTAAGGTACAATGCAAAAAGAACAGAGTTGGAGAGTCAGATTGGGTGTAGCGGCATCCTTGCCTGCTAACCCCGAGGGTTTCATGACAGATTCTTGCTTGAGACAACTGCAAAAGAGGTACATCATCAAGAAGCTCTAGGCAAATTATCTACTGCTATCATAACAATTAATATTCTGCTGTAATAGCGCTTAGGATACCCTTCCCCACTGTTTTTTCCCAGGTATGCAGAATGTTTTGGTATCCTGACATCCCCTGCCTATGCCGTTAAAGGTTTGATGTGTTACTTGCCGTGTGTCCAATGTTTCGCCCGTTCTGTAGATGAATTGGGCCTGTGTGCTTTTTCACGTTTCATTCGTTTCTGTAAATTTGGAGGAGCCACAGGACCATTTTTTTTCAAGCTGCCTCTGGATCACTGATGAATCAATTGAAATACAGATTGAAGACTTCAAATACCTTTTCTCAGAAAGGCAGGATATGCTGATTTTGGCTGGGATAGAGTTAATTTTCTTCATAGCAGCTGGTATGGGGCTGTGTTTTGGATTTGTGCTGGAAACAGTGTTGATAACACAGGGATGTTTTCGTTCCTGCTGAGCAGTGCTTACACACAGTCAAGGCCTTTTCTGCTCCTCACCCCACCCCACCAGAGAGGAGGCTGGGGGGGCACAAGGAGCCGGGAAGGGACACGGCTGGGACAGCTGACCCCAACTGATCAAAGGGACATTCCATACCATATGGTGTCATGCTCAGCATATAGAGCTGGGGGAAGAGGAAGGAAAGGGGGGGATGTTCGGAGTGATGGTGTTTGTCTTCCCAAGTCCCCGTTACGTGTGATGGAGCCCTGCTGTCCTGGAGATGGCTGAACACCCGCCTGCCGATGGGAAGTGGTGAATGAATTCCTGGTTTTGCTTTGCTTGTGCGCGGCTTTTGCTTTACCTGTTAAACCATCTTTATCTCAACCCACCAGTTTTCTCACTTTTACTCTTCTGATTCTCTCCCCCATCCCACCGCAGGGGACTGAGCGAGCGGCTGGGTGGGGCCTGGTTGCCGGCTGGGGTTAAACCACGACACAAGAACAAGGCAGTGTTCAAATGAAGTCAGGTATAAGAACTATAAAAATAAATACTTGTTTACCTAATGCTTAGTTTTCTTCTGGAGCCTATTGGCATATTCACAGAAAAACATANGGAAACCTTCAGGGTGAAGTTGCTCTGTTTGATGGGATTCTGTTCAAAGAAAATCATATTCTCAGGGTGCACAGTGTGCTCAGGAATACTAATCATAAATCTTGCAGTGCCTGCGTATGGTGCAAGAGCTAAACCCTGCCTATTTCGGTCATTCCCCTTGAAGAAAAGGCGTCAATGTATAACATTTGCAGTCGCTGTAGGCATCAGCTTGGAAAACTGTCACTGAAATAGCACAAGATTCTCTATTTTTCATCTGAGAATGGCTAGTGTTATTGTGAACCTGGGTTCACAATAACTCTAACCATTCTTGGGTGGGAAACAAAGAGCATTTAGAAGCAGGATGTTAAGTGTTCTAAAGTGCTCCTCTTCCCACTAGAGAAAACTCTCAGGGTACCTTTTGGGATCCTCAAAGGAGAGCAGGAAGCCTGTTCCAGCATTCCCATCCTTGAAAGTTCTAGAAGCTTCTCCAGGGAGCCTTAGTGGTAAGGTACAATGCAAAAAGAACAGAGTTGGAGAGTCAGATTGGGTGTAGCGGCATCCTTGCCTGCTAACCCCGAGGGTTTCATGACAGATTCTTGCTTGAGACAACTGCAAAAGATGTACATCATCAAGAAGCTCTAGGCAAATTATCTACTGCTATCATAACAATTAATATTCTGCTGTAATAGCGCTTAGGATACCCTTCCCCACTGTTTTTTCCCAGGTATGCAGAATGTTTTGGTATCCTGACATCCCCTGCCTATGCCGTTAAAGGTTTGATGTGTTACTTGCCGTGTGTCCAATGTTTCGCCCGTTCTGTAGATGAATTGGGCCTGTGTGCTTTTTCACGTTTCATTCGTTTCTGTAAATTTGGAGGAGCCACAGGACCATTTTTTTTCAAGCTGCCTCTGGATCACTGATGAATCAATTGAAATACAGATTGAAGACTTCAAATACCTTTTCTCAGAAAGGCAGGATATGCTGATTTTGGCTGGGATAGAGTTAATTTTCTTCATAGCAGCTGGTATGGGGCTGTGTTTTGGATTTGTGCTGGAAACAGTGTTGATAACACAGGGATGTTTTCGTTCCTGCTGAGCAGTGCTTACACACAGTCAAGGCCTTTTCTGCTCCTCACCCCACCCCACCAGAGAGGAGGCTGGGGGGGCACAAGGAGCTGGGAGGGGACACGGCTGGGACAGCTGACCCCAACTGATCAAAGGGACATTCCATACCATATGGTGTCATGCTCAGCATATAGAGCTGGGGGAAGAGGAAGGAAAGGGGAGGATGTTCGGAGTGATGGTGTTTGTCTTCCCAAGTCCCCGTTACGCGTGATGGAGCCCTGCTGTCCTGGAGATGGCTGAACACCCGCCTGCCGATGGGAAGTGGTGAATGAATTCCTGGTTTTGCTTTGCTTGTGCGCGGCTTTTGCTTTACCTGTTAAACCATCTTTATCTCAACCCACCAGTTTTCTCACTTTTACTCTTCTGATTCTCTCCCCCATCCCACCGCAGGGGACTGAGCGAGCGGCTGGGTGGGGCCTGGTTGCCGGCTGGGGTTAAACCACGACACAAGAACAAGGCAGTGTTCAAATGAAGTCAGGTATAAGAACTATAAAAATAAATACTTGTTTACCTAATGCTTAGTTTTCTTCTGGAGCCTATTGGCATATTCACAGTAAAACATATATTTTTAAAAAAGGAAAAAAAAAATCAGGTCACAGGCAAGTAGCTAACTAGAAGGAAGTAGAAAGATAAAATCTTTCTAAAGATAAAATCTTTAGCATCTTTCCTTGTTTCTTAATTATTCACTATCAGTGTGAAAAATATTTTGTACAAGTACTAGTCCACAGGACTAGTAGTCTCTACAAGACTAGTACTGTTCTGGTACAAGATTCCTGTCATGTAACATAGTTGTAATGAAAATTATTCCTCAGTTCAATTATGTGTAGTAAAAGTTAGGAAATACTTGGTAAGCAAAAGGTAAGGTATTTATTTAGACTCATGTAAAAACAGAGAAGCTTTACGATAAAAAAACAGTAACTTAGCCCTAAGCAAACTCCTGTTGACTTTGTGCACATCAGTAGAAATCTTTGATGGATTTTTCTGGATTAAATATTGCTTCTCTCTTTGACCTGAGATATTACTGTTGTGGACTTTGCTTGTTGCTCTTATTACCAGGAGGAATTGATGCTAGCTGCATTTTTTTTTTTTTGTGAGCTCCATTGTTTTATTTATAAATCAAGGCACAAGCAGGAGACATCTTCCAAACTCCTTCCCATGGAATGGCTTATGCTTCCACACGCCTCTTCACCAGCAGAAACGCACGTGCTCCTCTTCTGCTTCACTTTAGGGTAGCGGTAGTGATATTTCTCCTGTAGCACTCATCTTTTAGGAAACTCCTTTTCTGTGCTGGGGTTGAATGCATCAGAGAAAGCATTTGCAACCAGCCCCCAAATACCCTTCTGCCTTCTCATAATTTACTATATGGTTAGACTGCAATATGGTGCAATCCCTGGAGCAGTTACTGCTTTTCCATTTTACTCTGCAGAGATGTCTAATTGCTTCTTTATTTGATAGGTCTTGTGGCTGCCTAATGGATCAAAGACCTGCATATTGGTGGGCACCAGCGCTTGCTTTCCAGTATAACAATGTAAAAACAGTAAGGAAAAGGTGACCTGAAATGGAAGCCTCTACATCAGAGCTGCAGTGCTATCAGGTCCAGGCTCATCTTTTTAAAGTTTGCTTGCATGGAGTAGGCTGGGCAGTCGCAGAGCTTTGAATTTTTTTTCCAACATTCTCTTTAAGAGGTGGATCCCAGCCAGATAAGAAGAGTGGATTGACATGGCAATGCAAGTGGGCGATTGCCGCGCGGAGGCGTCTGTACCTTGTCTGGTTCCGAAGGCAGTGGTTTGCCACTACCTGTTGCACCGTTTGAACTTCTGCTCAATACCTTATAGTGCACTGAGCAGCGCAGGTGATCTTTCCAGTCTGCAGATTAGCTGTGGATTTAGGAAAACACAAGTGATTGATAGTTATAAAACCATCTTAAGTTCTGCCTCCTCCTTCCCAGAGCCGTGGAAGTCCCATCTCCAGTACTTCAGCATAAATACTTACGCATTTGGTAATTACTCCCATCATTGTGCCAGAGCATTTTTAATCCGGAGCACATTCATTCTATTTCTACATTTGTACCAGTTACTTTGTGGTTGTATAAAACAGATTTTCTTTAAGCAAGCTTATGCTTTTCAGGAAACCAAACCTATTTTGGTTTTCATTATTGATGTTGTGTCATTGGGAACAAACAGGCTGCACCTGGATTAATGCTGTGAAGTGCAGTCATGTGGCATGCACTGCTGCTTCATACTGGTTTTTACTTCAGACATATACTCTCATTATTATTTTTCTTAAGTGTGGTTACAATGATAGGTTTTAAAAGAGTACTTGTAGGTGTCTAACAATTGTATTTTATAATCAGAGTAATTAAATTCATAGAAGTTAGTCATCTGAAATTAAAAAAAATTTGCAAGCAGCATAAAATTGTTCCCCCGGGGTTCTCGTATTTATCACTGCATACTT
This sequence comes from Pelecanoides urinatrix, assembly GCA_013400755.1. Classification (NCBI taxonomy): domain Eukaryota; kingdom Metazoa; phylum Chordata; class Aves; order Procellariiformes; family Procellariidae; genus Pelecanoides; species Pelecanoides urinatrix. Next base: position 123,960 of record VZTQ01006195.1, on the reverse strand, counting down.
GGTGACTAAACTGCAGTGCATGTTTTTACACTGTAAATGGAAACAACTATTATTATCATTTCCATGAATTTTTTGATTTAAAATATCTGGAGAAGATTTTTTTTCTCTGTTGGAAGTCTGCAGGATCAGATCATCTTTGCTTTTTCTGCAGAGGAGGGTGAAAGGAGTGTTCTCCATATGTCTGTGGGGTTAAAATTATCCTGAGTGCTGTGTGGCTATGGTTCTGCAGATGAGTGCAGTTCCGCATTCTACAGCTAAAATGGATAAATCTAAATGGAGAAAGTAGTGGGAATGCTTCATTCCTGAGTCGTTCAGGCTGTAGGAAGTTGAGGTTCTCCATTGCACCCAGTTGTCCCCATACTTATGGTTTGGCCCTTTTAGGTAGGACTTCTTTTGCTTTCAGTAAGCAGTAGACATTTTTCCAAAAATACATGTGATATTGTAATTTTCATTTATTAACTCTGGGTACCTGCCAGAACTTCTATCGCAGAGACCTGCAGTCATTTGTAAGGATGCACGGGCTGTCTCCCAAGCCAGGTTAACCCCTCTGGGTGCTGAGAAGCCTCTGCCTGCGGGAGGGATGCAGCGTGCTGGCTCCCCTCGCCCCAAGCTGTGGAGGAAGGAAAACAGCCGACAGCTAATGCCTGCCCCTGGACGGACATACAGCAATATATACTGAACACTGACATGCTGCAAGTGCCCCTCTGCAGATCTTGACCTACGGGTTTTCAGTCTTTTCTAGCTTGTCGCCCTCAAAATGGCTGGCAGTCATCTTGTGGCCTGCCAGGGTCCCACCGTCCTTCGGAAGAGGAAGGGATTTGGTGTTTGGAGCCTTTCTACGTTAATTAAATGCTGTGCAGGTCTGAAGTGGCAGGAGGTCAGTGCTGTTTAATCTCTGCATGAATGGAGCAGGCAAGCGTTCTCCTTCCCTGCCTGCCTCGTGCAGCCAGGCTGAGGAAACTTGCCCGTCCTCCCCGTCCCGCGGCGCTGCCAAGTCTTTGCTTTTCTCCTCTGTTTTTCTGTGCTGTTGGGTAGAGGTGGCAGTTCTGATCTCCAGCTCCAAAGCTGATACAAGTGAAAATGAAGGGGGCTAAATCTGCACACTGCAACGCTGCTGGACCTTGGGATTTGCCTCGAGGTTCTTACATTTTCCTGCCGTTTCCAGCAGCAGAGGTCTGCCTGGTCATACCCTGAGGCTGTGAAATGTAGACCTAATAAATTAGATTCTGGCTGCTTCTGTGCCTGAGCTTTCGGTAGTTTTGCTTGCAAAGTGCTCAGTCTTTCTCTTCTGGGATGTATTATAAATGCCACTTTCAGCCAGGTTGCAAGCTGTTCTGTGCACCATGTTTACTGTAGAAAACCAGCTGAGGGTAGATCTTTCACGGATTTATTTTGGGCATCTTATTTGGTTTCAGGAAAAAATCATTTCCTTCTATTCTGAGTTCTCAAAGGAAGGAATATGAGCATTTCCTTATCTCAGTGGAAGGAGATTTATGGGGGGAGCACCTGAGCGTTGGAACAAGTTAGGAATGTAAAAGCCTTTTGAAAGGAGAAGAGAAGCTATCATATAGTGCCTCCCCCCAAATCCTGTATGAACAGATTAAACTGAATGTAATTAATAACATCAAGAAGAAATCCATTAAGTTGTTATAGTAACTGGGAAACTAAGGTTTAAAATGTATGATCTGAGTGACTCAGCTCTGGGGGAAGGGATCTGAAAGCCCACATACGGAGAGCTGGCAGCATCCTATTCCCTGGTCTCTTCTCTGTCCGTGCCCCGGGAAGCTCCGCTGCAGACATGTTGCATGGTTAAGGCTCTCGCCAAATCCTGAGCTTATTTGTCAGCAGGAAGGACGAGCTTATTCTGTCCACCCTGTCTGCTGCAAAAAAGCATGTGGTTTTCCTGTTGCATATCTGCGTAACAGATTAATGCTTGTCTCTGCAGCATGTCTGGTGATCCTTGAAAAAAGTTGGCAAAACTCACCCAAAGTAAGTGGTAGTGGTAGCAGTGCTAGGCCTTTCTACCATGCTCTTTCATAATGGGTAATAAGAAATCTGTGGGTCCTTGTGTCCTGCGGTGCAGCACCCCCTCGTTTCTGGAGGTCCCCTGGAAAGAGGATGTCTGCTGAGTTTTAAAAAAGGGGATTTGTTTCCTGTAACTTACTTGGGATCTTCTTATAGATGTAGAATGAAGTACGTTACTTTCGTTGACCTTGTTAAAAAATACTTGTGTAGAGTGAATGTGGGAAAGGATTGTTTTATTTGCATGTCTGTGTACTTTCATTATTTGCACTCGGTCTTTTCTCAGGGTGCAGCTGCTACCAGAAGAGTACATAAACATTTACCTGCCTTCTCTGCGGGTGTGAGCGTCAGGTAGTGGCATGGATGTCTGAAGAACAGAGTGCAGAAATCTGGTGTGAAGATGTTTTTTGCTGTTGTAATCTGCTTGGTTCTGAGTATGAAATTCTGCATCCAGAATTAATAATAAACCTTTGAAATAGCAGTGGCTTGCTATTTCCTGACTGTGTGTAGCTTCTGCCTTAGGAACAATGAAGTTTTTGTTGAGCAATTGCATAACAGCAAGCTCTAAACCTAGAAGTAATTTGGTAGTGTAATGGTCTATGGTGATTTTAAAATATTTAGACAATATATAGAGATTTATTGCATCTTGTTCAGTTAAAAATGAGTAGTAAAAAGGCTTGTCAATTTTATATAAGAATTTGGTTTTATTTAAAAAAATACAGAGGTGTTGGACAGCCTTTGTAGACTTCTTGGTATGTGTTTGGTCTGATTTATCAGCTGGCCTAGTGTTGCGGTTACTTCAGGTTTACGTAGAATTCATGTGCTCTAGGTAGACATTCATTTCTGCTGAAATATAAGGATATCCAAGTGTTTAATTTCTGATCCAAACTTAACATTTTGTCTATCAGCAATTAAGGTTAAAAGTAATCAGGCTCCATTTAGTCAATAGAAATGTTTATTATACTCGTAGAAGATAAATGCACATGTATTTATCTGTACAAAAATTGCGGGTGAGTATATGGTTGTACTAAAGGCCCCAAGGAAATACTCTCTTGCTTTGTAATGTGGGATTCTTTGATCTCTCTACTGGAGTGACAAGAACAAGGTGAAAAGCTGATACTTTTATTTTTTTTTTATCATTATACTCTCCAAACTGTAAGAAGGGTGTTGATATATTGCTTTAGATTTTGCAGGGAGAGTAATCCCTGCTGTACAATCCATTTAGTAATTAAATACTGCTGTTTTGCTACAGGAATACAGGTGCCCTTCAGCTTTTCAGTAAGGTAATCCTGAAAGATGAGAGTTTTAAAACTCCTCTGTACTGTTTACGCATTGGGGATTCATGTAGCTGGGTGGTAATTCAGTGATTCGGTAGAGCCATAGTAAGTCACATATCCTCTTAATCTGCTATTCATCTTTGAAAATCCCTACCTTTATTTTCGTACAGCAAATTATAGAAATGAAAGAAAACATGCAAGTAGCCCTGAGTCCGTTCTTTTTCTTAACTGACTCAAAATTCTGTTACCTGGGGGTGGTGCGGAAAGCCCCGGTTGCCTGATGGTGCTGTAAAAAAGTTGGTGGGTTTGAAGATTTTTCCATACTGGAGAGGTGAGTCTAGAGGGCTTGTACAGCGAGGGGCACGTTACCATGGCCCTCACGTTGTTGCGTGGCTGAAACGGGACCGTAGCAGCTGATTACAGAGGCATCGTGTCCGTGCACAGACCCCGGACGATCCAAGCAGCCTCCCCCAGCCCCCCGACGCTCCGTGCGGCAGTGCCGCCTTCCCAGCGGGAATTCCGATGCTGAGAGCAGCACTGGCAGCCAGGTCAGGTCTCTGGTGCATGGTCTGGCTTGTGGGAGAAGAATATAGGATGCGCAGGACATCTTTTTTTCTTGAAAGCTGGCATTTCTTCTGCCCAGAAGAAAAGCCTGCTTTGCCATCCAGAGAAAGGAGCGCATTTTTTGTCAGNGTTTCCTTGCACATCACACAAGGAAAATGGGAAACCTTGCAGAAATGTTAGGCTACTCTTGTGACTTACAGCATTTTGTAGGCTGATGTCTTGTGGCATAAAAAGGTCATTTTGTGTCTACATCATGGTGTTGTTTTGACTTTTTTGCATTGGAACAAGCAAAAGCATGGTATTCTTCTGCCCTAAGGTTAGTTTGAAAGAATGTACTGATAATACCTAAATATTTTATTTCTGGAAAAAAGATACGTGAGGTAGTACATAATCATCTGTGGCCAATAGAATTACCTGTTTTAAAAAGAACTCAAGTATTTCAAATACATTCTTTTGCCTCATTGCTGCAAATGTGAAGAACTGCCGTTTACCACCAAATTTTCAAATCTTATTGGAAGAGCAATACTGACTGCAGTTACCAGTCTTCTCTTTAGCAGTAGTTGAATATCTCTTACTTTATAGGCCGGAGACTATTGAAATGGTACCAGTTATTGCATCTATAGATACAAATGTTGACTTTTGACATCAAGACTCCATTTTCAGTTGCTATAATTTCTCAAAATTACCAGCTGTGTGCAGAGCAGTAGTCATTTTCTTGGTGAAGCTGGATGTAACCAGGTTGGGATTCCTCTGACCATGCTTTGAACAACCTGGGACTCTCATACATCCCCATGTTTTGCAATTTCCAGTTTTGCAATTCCTTTTGCAACTTCAGCGTTGAATAATTTGGACAGAAGAGCCAGAATTTTCCTGGTGACACAAAAGAATCGTGACACGAAGCTGGTCCCTGTGAAATGGTGAGTCTGTGCTCTGAAGTATGGGGATGCTGCCAGTAGAGGTTACTGAACAGTGCGCTCCTCATTAATTGCACTCTCTGAAGTGCTTGAATTTGATGAAAACTTTCTAAAGCATGCAGCATGAGGCAGACACTGAGTGTTGGAAATATCACACCACATAATTAAAGGTTTGAAGAGTTTTAAATAACTAGGAAAAAAAATTATGATGAGAAGTTTGAGGAAAATGCTGGTGTTACCACTTTCACCTACATAATAGCACTTGATTTCTGAGGAAATTGCAGTGTGCTCTAAAGTATTCTTTCATTTTTTTTTAAAAAACTGCTGATCATTTCAGGCTGAAATCTAGAATAATGCAAATATTTTCCCAACAAGCAAAATACCAGATACTGAGGGAAACAAAATAGCAGTAGTATAAAGAAACAGTAACATCTGCTTTGGCTGAAAGGAAAATCCTGGAATAAGAAAGCTTAAATGTTCTTCTGAATCAGGCTTTTTCTAAATCTCTTGTTATAAATTAATTTTTCAGAGTACAAAAATGTTGTCGTAGATGCCTCTTAAAATATATGAAGTAAAATATTTTAATGGAAATGGTCTTAGCTAGTGGTTGGTAGAAAACATCTGTGCATTTGCAGAATCCCAGAGGCTTTTCCTTTAATCTTAATTTTTCTTTTTAATTTTTTGTGGGATGGACAGACAGAAATTTCATTCTGGAAGTTGCTAGTGTGGAAGAAAAACTGGGATAAACCAGGTTTGTCGTTGACAATGCTAAGCTAATGCAGTCATGACCTCTTTAATACTCCAGATGCCATGTTTTGCCTTTGCAGATGAGATGTAAAATTTAATCTTTAGTTACTCTCTGTTTCTGTATGAAAAGGGGACTTTCTGAAAAGCAGAGCCATTTGATGAACCATTTATACTCCAAAGAGAGAGTGTTACGACAGAAGATTTTAGGTGTGAATTTTGGAATGGGGTTCTCCTGACAAGCCTCAAAATCCTACATTTAGAGAATTTCCTTAGCTCTAAAAGAACAATTAACTTATTTTTGAAACCTCGGAATGTGACTGTTTTTCAATAAATAGTAAATAGGGGAGTTAGGCGAAGAAACGTGAGTTAAAAATAGGTTCTCTTTTCTAATCTGTGCATGCACAGCTTGTGTACTCGTTCCTGGGTGCTCTTGTGCAATGGTAAGCGTAGCTGGTCCTCCGTCTTATTTCTGGCTCTGCTTTGGCTGATAAGTGAGTTTGAGTCAGTCACTTATTCTTCTCTGTGGATTTCTGTCCAGTACTCTAAGGCTGAGCACACTTGCCAAACGCTTTGAGGTCCGTGGGGGGAAAGTGTTGTAATGATGTTAAATATATCCGAAACCTAGGTAGGAGATGCTGAGACGACAGTTAGCTTTGCTGTTGATATGTGGCTGTTTTTCTTACGAGAGATGATGTGCATGTTCCGGTATATTGTATAAAATTTTTGAGAGAATGCACTGTAGCATGATTATTCCTGTACTTAATAATAGAGTAATGGCAGCTACTGCTGCACAAAATCTGTGATCTAAAAAAATAAATCCTTCATGTTTCACTAACAAAAATGGTGCTGCAGACAGGCAGAGTTGTTAGGAACAATATATCGTGCGTGGCTAGATGCTGTTACCTAGAAGTAACCTCATTTTGTGCTCATTTAACAGCACGGAGGGGTCTCTCCCAGACTCTTCTTTCTCCTTCCTCGGACTCCTCACAGGATTGTCTTTTATGAGCAGTCTAGGATGCACAATTTATGAAAATGCAATTTCTCAGCTGCAGAATCTTCCTTCCTGGTGAAGAGAGGATATGGGGGGGCAGGAGAAAAATGGCAGCAGCTGTTGACCTGGCAAGGAGCATCGTTTTTCCTTTTTATTTAGTTCTTGTGTCTGTCTGTGGTCAGAAAAGCTAGTTACCCGATCTCGCTGTTACCACTCTGGAAGCATTTACTCTAATTGGCCATGGAGTAGATTTTGCCTCGGGCAATTAAATTGTTTTTTTAGATGGTTTTTCGTGGCCCGCAGGGTTGTGGTTTTGAGGCTGGGCTGTGAGATGAGCAGGACCTGCCTGAGCGTGACCAGCTGGTACAGCAAACCACCGTGCCGTGGCACGGGGAGCTCTGTCCCCGGCTGTTGGCTAGTGCCTTCTCCTGTTTGAAGATGCTGCTGGGTCTCTGATCATGCTTGTTCAGCCCCTTATCTCCCCCTTCATAAGCTGTCTGGAAATAAGACAGAACAGCAAGAAGGGTTATGGGAGACTCAGAGATTCTTGTTAATTTTTATGGGATTTTTACCTGCCTGAACAGTACAAGGAGAAAAAAAAAAGAAGGTGGAAATGGCCTTTATAGCAAGACTCTTACTTGCATGGGGCTTCACCAGGAGGAGCCCACCTTGGCCGCGGCGTTGCACCACGACTTCTCCCCTCGCCTGCAGACCTCCTTGGCCGGCACGGCGCAGGTCAGAGGCTTTGCCACAGCGCTGGCTCCCGTCGTGGGGTGAGCTTCTGCCCTGCGATGCCGACGCAAGGCACAGTTGCTGCAGTGATAAAGGGAGTAGCTAAGCCTGTCTCTTGCGTAACACGCGGGATTTGAGGGGTCTGCTGTTCCCTGGGCTGTTAGAATTGCACGTAGGTGCTTTGGACTTTCTCCTTCGGCCTCTTGCTGTGCAGCCGGTGTGCGGTTAAGATTTCTTCTTACTTTTGAGGGTCCCCTCCTTTGCAAGTCTCAGCTAGCTTTATTTTGGTTCTCTAGGGACCTCTTGCAACTCTGATTTCCCATTTCATCTTTCCCCACTAGTTTTTAGTGGTTTTTTTCAAAGGGAAAAATTGGCAAGGTTAGGAATATTCCTCTGTAGAGTTCAGGAGGTTGTGTTCTTCCGAGGATGGTCTTTATTTGTAGGCTTGGTTGTGTACTTCTGTGCTTAGGATCATTGTGTTGCTTTGCTGCATGGCTCCACTATTTAAAAAAAAAAACAAAAACAAAAAACAAAACCAGGGAGGGGGAAATCCTTCTTGCAGACTGTTTGAACTTGGCTCTTTCCATAAAAACTGTAGGGGAAAGAGAGATCTGAGGATTTTAGAACTTTTCCTCTTGGACTAGAGCAATATCTGGATGAGTTTAGGAAGGTAAGAAAGAAATCAGTGGCACGAGGCAAGTGCCACATTAGCTGGCGGTGACACAGTAAGTTTCCCCATGCTGTTGATCCAGCACATGCTAATCCTGCCTGATCTGCAGCGTTATCTATGTAGACCAGCAGGCTTAGTGCATTATGCTCCGTTCCTAATAAAAACACACGGGGAACATGAAGTCTATTTTTTTAAAAAAGCAACCTCCCAATCTAAAGGGGGAAAATTTGCGTGGCGTGCGTTTTCTGTTGCGCTGGTTTTTGTTGTATTTTTAAACTGACGTGGTTTTTTTTTAAAAGCATAAATAATAATTGTTCTTTGCTCTCTGAATGCTGTTCAGCTCCACTCCGAGGAGTGGGAGGCTCTGCTAGTCATTTGCACATGGAACAAGACAGGTATAAATTGCATCTTTTAATAGTATGCTTCACTTTCCTAAGTAATTACCTTGAAAATCCTGTATGTGCTGGTAGGTAGCACGATTAAACTGTATCCTTTGTTGCTGTCAGAACTGATTTTTAAATCAATTGCATTTGCAATAGTAGACAAACTGTTTTAGAAATATAAGATTTAAAAATCATTAACATAGTAAAGAAAATAGAATAGTGTTTTCTGCAATTCTTTCTTCTGTCCAGGCTATTAACATTTGCATGAAACTTTCCTGAAAAAAAAAATGGTTGTATTTTCTCAGCAGTAATAGTGAAAAAATATTGCTTGTATTTCATGGGAGTTCTGCAGAGCACATTAGGCCTAATGACAGTAAGCAATGTAATGATACGTTCAAATTAGTATTGATTTTCCTATCATAACTGAAATAAATGAAGAGCTATGACGATCTGATTGTACCCTCTACTGGAAATCAAAGAGTTACTGGAACTTCTGTAACAGACTGACTTGGTTATTCTCAGCTTTAATGATTAGGTTGCCAGAGAAAAGATGAGTCTTTGCAATCCTCTTAACCTTGGCGATATCTCGGTAAGAAACCTCCTAATGAAAGTTAAGACGCTGTTTTAATAAGGATAATTTACCCAGTGGTAACGTGGGAAGGGAGGGAGTTTTTTAATTGGCCCTGCACAACTCTGACAGAACTTTCTCAAGTGGGTACGAAGAGTATCCTGCGTATAGGATTCGCTTTATATAATAAAATAATTGGTTTAATTTATATTGTAGATAAATTTGCAACTTTATTACATCACACAGATGCCTGATAGCTTAAAAACAGCCGTTTGCATACTCAGCCTATAATTCACAGGTTGGCAATTATGAGAAAGCTTAAAGCAGCCTTGGAAGAGGACAAACTGAAGTAGTCACTTCTCTAGTTGGATGGTGTCGGTAGATCCTTAGCAATTCTATAGCAAACTTAGTTTATGTGAGAATTGCAGTGATAAGGAAGCTAGTTTTACTCCCAGGGCAAATCCTTCTTTTCTGAGTCTGTTTACCTAAGTTGCAAGCATTTGTCCCAATAAGATGACCTTGCTTTCATTTCGTGTAGTGCTCTGAAGTCTTCTCAGAATTTTATGAAAATGGTAATGGATGGACTTTTCTGAGGAGGGGTGAGTTTCCTGGAGCTGCCATAAGCTCTGCAGATCCTGTTTAGTTGTTTCTGTTCACATGAAATGGGGAAAGACCATTTTTTGGTCTGTAAATAGTGAGAAGAGCTGTTTGGGAAGTTCTTATGCATGCATTTCTGGGAGACTGTGTCCAAGAAGCTGGACATAATAATGATGGTCACAGAGCTAAAGGTTTAGGGCTCAGTATTGGAAAAATTAGCCTAGAATTGGTGAAAGAGGAAAAGGTACAGTTAATTCATCAATGGCTCAAGACTTTGTGTGTGCGTGATGCAAAAACAAAATGGTAGAATTCCTGAAACTAATTTTTCAGTACTTTCTGCAGGAACATTTGACTGGTATCTCTTTGAAGTTTTATTTGTTGTGTGTACAGCTTGTAAACACGCTGCGTGTTTGTTCCCGCTGTAGGTGTGCAGCTCCCGTACCTGCGGCGCTGCCGCCGTGCTGTGCAACCAGTCGGCCGTGACCTCCATTTCCTTTTTTGTAAGCACTTCGACCTTCTTAGCAATCCGAGGGCAAAGAATTGCTCTCACATTTTGAAGTTGCTGGTTTTGTTTAGGGTAAAATACAAACCCATCACTGTTTGGTACCAACTGCTGTTTATATCTCAGCTTGCCTTTGACCAACCTTAAATCCACGTAGGGTTTATTTTTCTTGCAAGGAATCGTGTGCAATTTCCAAGCCTGAAGTAGGAACCCATGTGTTTCGTCTGGGAGAGCTAGACCCAAGATCATAACTATTTTTTTCTTTTTGGTGACTGTCACCCTGTCGAAGTACGTACTTCGCCCTGTGAAGTTTTGATGATCTTTAGGGAGAATCAAGTTGCTTGAATCCCAGCTCACAAATGATGTAATTATCTCTGTGATCAGACAATCTCCTTCATCCCAGCCTTTTCCTTAGTAAAGCTTCTCTATTAATTCACCATTCAGGTTTCTGTTTTTATCTCTGATCATCTTAAGGTTGTGCTGAACCTGTAAGGATCAGCATTTTGTTGCTAGGAAAAATACTGCCCCGGTAACATGTGCCATGGCCCTGGCAGCGCTTCCCGTTAGGAAGAAACAGGTAAGGTACTGCAGAATGTGCTGTATTATCTGAGTTTCAGCCGGCTTTGTTTTGTTTTTCGCTCTCTCTCAATCTTTGCGTCTTGCCTTCTTGAAAAGTGGGAGGAAATGAATTTAGAGTATGACAGCAGCCAGATAAACAGCTCTGCTTGCCAAAACCTTTTGTTAATCCAAAGAACTAGCGCTGCATGAGCAGCAAAAATATAATCCTCCTGGCCCTGCCTTGTCTGTGTTTCATCGGGAAAGGGAGTCTCTTTCGGGGTGAGAGGGTTAATCTGCTTGACATATAACCCCGTGGCTTTAAAGCTGCCCGAGCAGAAACCAAAATGTGTGGGGAAACAGTGACGTGGTGAAATGTGTGTCTTGTATTCCAAATCATACCAGAACTTGCACATTAAGATGCGTTTTAGGAATTTCTTTAAATAGTGGATTTCACACTGGATGAGTTAAATAGCTATTTTTAAAAAAGTGTGTAGGAAAAGCAGGCTTTATCACATGCGTCCATGTAGTTTTATCCTCACCACTGTCAGTTGCCGGTTTTGAATCCTGTTAGTTCATACCTTCGCTATAAGGCTTTATCACTCTGAAATTGCTGGAGCGTTTACTGTCATTTTTGAAAAACACGGTCATTGAACACAAAAAATTCAGGTGGAAGAACTAGGTCAGCTTGGTGTAAAAAGAAATCTCATACCCTACCTAGGATATATTCCAGCAAAATGGATTAGACCCAACTGCAGCACTGAAAGAGTACTTTCCTTTGAGGTCTAATATCAAATGCAAAGCCTTGCTGCTTTTAGGCATTCCCTGTTACCCACAGTAAGCAGTCTGCTGGGATATAGTTTCTTTTTGGAGAATTTGGGTAGTGGAAAGAAACTCTTTGCTTGTAACAGAAGATTGCATGAATTAGAAAACATGCATGGAAAAAAATTTTCCAGTAAGCCTCTTTGGAGTGTGTTGGGTTTTGTTTTTTTTTTTTCCTTCCCCCTAGATGTTTGTCCCAGGTGTCAGATCTTTTATGTAAAGACACAAGAAAAGAATGACTCAGTTTTTAACAGGAATTTAGTCATGACTAACGGAAGTCTTAGATTTTCTTGGTAAGCTCTTCAGAAATGCAATCCACATTGAACAAAATATGGAAATTTTTTATAATTATATGTGTTTTGGTTAAACTTACTTTGACAAATTGATAAATATTTATAAAGGAAAGGAAGTTGTGGTATAAGAGGACTCAGGCTTCCACAGAAATGATCTGCTAGTCAGTCTGGTCCATCTCTCCATGTCTTGTCTCCTAGTGTCGGTCCTGATCCTGAAGTTCAGCAAAATTTAGGAGACGCTCTTAGACTCTCATTCTTTCAGATTTTTTTTCCCAAAGATGTTTTCCTGAATACTTATTTATGTGTGTGTTTATTTACTTTATTATGTATTTACTTATTTATTTACGTTGGTTTGGGAACTGACATATATTGAGGAGGGAGATGGAGTTGTTGGTCCCACTGTGGGACGTGCCGCAGTGTGAGCTGGTTTGTGTGGGGCATCACAAAGTCTGCACAGCAGGGCAGTAATGAATGGCTCAAACTTGTACTTTATTAAGCACAAATCTGTACTTTATTAAACACAAATCTGTAGTCTGCTTAGTTCTGCTGCTTATGCAACTGCTTCCTTCTTTTGTTCTTTCTGTGAATTTTGTCTACAAATTACAGCGGAATATGTATTTATTTCTGGCAGCAAGTAGTCATGCCATATTATTCCTGGTCTGTGCATACATACCACTGTCATGGCCTTCTTTACCTGCATGATATCTGGGACAGTATCATCTAATTTGCTGTCTGCTGCCTCTATAACAGGGCTTTTTAGTTTCTCCCAATGGTTGCAGATTGATAAAATTGTTAAACTTATTCTAGAATTTTATTCTGATACTGTAGTATGACTTTTATGCTGCTAAGAGGGTAATGGCTTTTCTTACTTCTAGCCTGCTCATCTAATTGTAATATGGATCAAAAGCTAGATAAGGTTTGCAGAGAGAAGTAACGTTGCCACACAACTGTGCTGCCACGTGTCAGGTTTTTAACAGCCGTTCTGTGCTGTCGTGTCTAAACCCACCCCGATGGCTTAGCTGGTGCGTGCATGTGGCCTGTTGTTGTAAGAAAAGCGTTCGTGATCAGGCCATAAATCTGTTTTTCCCACTGGCCTGGCTCTGGTGACAGCCAGCGATGGATGCTGAGAGGAGAGCCAGCCTGGGGGGAGGCATTGCAGATGCTTTCCGTTGTTTTCTGTGTTTTTTTGCTCCTGGACGGTCCTGTTCATCCTTTTGGGGAGGGAAGCTGTTTAGGTGCTTTAGAAGACAAATCCCTCAGCTCTTTTCCAATGCAGATTTGCACAGGATGAAGCATACAGCCCTGTGTGCTGGCACTCGTGCTGAAATGGCAGAGAGTTATGTCTGGCATGGATCTGAGCGCTCCGAATGCTTTGGCTGGCGATGATGGGGTATATGTGTTGGATGTACGAACCCTAAGGAAATGAAAACAACTGGAGGTGCCTGTGCCACAGCCAGAACTGCAGGCAGACTCAACTACAGCGCTGGCGTAGTGTGTTAGTGTTTCATTTGAGTTTGTTTTGTTCTCTTTCTGGCTCTTTTTTCCCCAGAGTGATCTGATTTGGAGGGAAGCAGGTTCGTTACAGCACTTCTCTTGTGCGTGGAAGAGCAGATGAGCAGTCGGCTCCTGGAGACTGCGATGCCCTTAGACCTCTGCCATCAGAGGCACCACTCTGTATTCAGATGCTATGCCTGAGAGTTAGTGTGGCTTTTTTCTTTTAAGCTTTTTGATTTAAATAGGTAGAAGTGCAAGCTAAGTAGCGTTTAACCTGGGCATGATGGTATTAAACTGAATCTGAACCCTCGACGGGACAGTGGTGTGGTGACTGTAAGCCAAGCCGAGCTGCCACGCTCGAGTGTTCAGCCTCGTGAATTCATTGTGGGGTGGGAACCAAAGAACAGGTCTGTAAAAACAGCAATTGCTGTGTAAGATGGTTTTCAGTACCTGCTGCCGGGGCTTCGAACCTCACAGTAAAAGTGAGTGGTGCAGGCTGCCTGCTTTCTGGGACCCTGACTGCTGGTAGTGGCAGGGAAGAGAATTAGCTGCCTAATTTTGATGCCACGTCTGCTTCTCATTACCTGGGTAGATAGCCAGGGTCTGGCAGCCCTTTTTTGCAGGCAGTATGAATTGCTTATCGCTCTCCTGAACTTGCACTGCATGAACAGATGATCTGAATACACTTCAAAATCACGGATTTCTCAGAGTGAGCATCATGTTAGAAGTCTAACATCACCAAGCCTGAAAGGGTTGCGCGGCTTTTTGTGGCTTCAGCACTGAAGTTTATGAACAGTGGCCCTTCAGCAGTCTTCTACCTCGAAGATAATCCTTCCAAGCAGGGGAGAAAATTTGTCAGCACTCAAAAAGTGGCACTCCAGCTCTACCTGTTCTTTGGGGAAAGAAAAGAAAAAACCCTCAGTGTTCTTTCTACATAATCATGAATGTAGCTTTTTTATGAGCACTGAATCCACAGCAAGAAAGAGCAGGGGGTCTGGGAACACTCCGAGGAGGTTTGTTCCCATGTTCTGGTTTCCCCTGCTGCTCGGCTGTGTTTCATTCCCCTTAGCACTCCTGCAGAGTTCACAGTGGCTGCAGTGTCACCCTCCACACAAGGCTGTAGTTTAGTGGCTGAAGTGGTGCGTGTGTGCCAGTGTAATAATAAATAATGTTTGTGAGTAATGACTAAATCTTAGAATCGCATACAAATGCAATTCCTTTTCTTCCATGAGAGCCAGCTCAAGCCATTTTAGAGACCTTCTATACTGTACCTCTGAAAAAGGCTCATGTAAAGAAAAATTCTCTGCAAGTAGAACCCGTTGGCTTTGATCCTGTATTACTAGCCATGTTTCAGGGCTTGCTTAGATTGCAGAGCCTTGTGAATGCTGGTTACTTTTAACATGATTTTACTAAATATTGAATTGTCCTTTCACTAAATGAGAGCTACACCTGCATAACATCTGCTGCCAAGTCTTTTATGAAAATGGACAGTAAGTTATAAATCAGCTGTGATGTTAGCAGTTAGCTCCATAGTTTATCATCAAAACAGTTTGTGATTCAAACATACAATTTTTTTTTTCTTTCAGTTTGCCTGTCTGAAGAAATTGGATTGAACGACAAGAGTTTTTTATAACGGGGTGCACTTTAATCTCGATAATGAAGAAAAGCAGAAGTGTCATGACAGTAACTGCAGATGAGGTAAGTTTTTTCTTTATTTTTCCCAGTACTTCATGAAAATGAGATTAAAATTTTGTTTTGTCCTATTTTGCAAGTATCAGCCAGTTTTGCTTTGATTACTCATTGATTTCCTTAGAGTTGTTCGCAGCTCATATAATAAGCAGGAAATAAGCCCAGCACATTTAGAAACAAACAAACCAACCCCCACGCCACGAGAAGTTTAGAGGAGTCTTACTCAGAGCATATGCTTTACTGGTCTTTGGTCAGTGTAATACTGGCAGGCAGCAGGGACCGAACATTTCCATACCTTATGGAAGCTCTGTTCTGGGTCCCATCTTCGTGCATGTGCTGTAACTGTATACCTATAAGTGTTTCAACATCTCTCCCCACTGCAGTTGCTGAACACCTAATGTGATGATGCATGTGTTATTCCATTACTACCCTTGCTAATCATCATCGTAATCCCCTGTTAATTAAACTCCAGTTCCCATTCTCTGGAGAAATGTATCAGGTTGTAATGATGGCATGATAACCGCAGCCTTAATTGTCTTGTTTGTCACAGCTGGGGCTCGCCAAAGATGGAAAACCATGTGGAATGTATATGAAAATACAGTGGAGGAGTGGAACCCAATAATTAGTGTATCCTATAGCACTCCTTCAATAAATAAGTGTTTCTTTTGCACTCTTAGACCACATGTTGCACTGCTTCATGGGCAGTTTGCCTGAGCATGGTGCTGGGTCCACTCAGTGCTTGCTGATTTTAATGAAAGCAGGCATCTGAAATCTAATGGGAAGCCAGAAAACTCTGCTGTACACTTCTTAAATAATAACAAAAAAATTAAGCAGTCTTATAAAGATTATTAATAAAAGCAGGTTAAGTCTGATCCTCATATAGAAGGCAGGCTTTCCTTTCTGGGGTTCCTACGAGTATTATTGACCTGTTTTTGTGCTGTGGAAGAGTAGGGTTTGGATCACTGAAGATCTCTAGCATATTTTTGGAAGCATAGCATGCCAAATATTTTAAACTTCTATCTAGGTCATTATAACGTTGATGCCTTAGTAACTTCATGAATCCGCACCAGCATGCCTTATAGCACTTCAGGCTATAGTCAAGGAGTAAAGTAGCTGTGGACCATGTTGTTTCCTGTCTGGATGCTTCACATGGTTGTGGGATGGGCAAGCAAGTAGGGAAAGTTGAGAAAACTGGTAGTATGCCATTCTTTCATCAGTATTGTCGTTCCTTCCTGTGTTGAGGGTCCTTGGTGAGAGGTGAGAGAGCAGACAGTACCACAGAGTTGCTTACTTTAATAATCTCATGTCTATGGAGAACATTACTGGGTTACCAGTTGTCACTCGTGTTTTCACTGAGGTTTGGTAGATCCTTCTACACTCAGCGCTGGACACAGCGGTGGCTGCTCGTAGGGAAAGCGAACCCAGGGATTTGGGGAGGCTGTAAGATGGGTTTGGAAAGGTCTGAAAAGGGTGGAGAGAGCAGGGCAGAGATCAAAATTCAGGAGCAGGTAAAGAAGAGGAAAAATGTAGAGGGGTTGCCATAGATATATATATAGCTATTACAGTAACCCTCCAGCTTCTACTGGTAGCTCATCGCACGCAATAAAGAAATATTCTCATTTGTATTGGACAGTTCTATTTGACTAGCTAAATTCTCTAAGACCAAAACTGACAACCCTCTCACAATGCTGTTCCGCTGTGGGAGAACTTCAGGCTTGGGTTTGAGAAGACCGACATCCAGTTCTGAGATCATGGTGATGTTTTTAAATAAAAACCAGTAGAAACTAGAAGAGGAAAAACTGCTTCAACTGATCAAAACCTTTTTTTGAGACTATTTCTATTAAGAACGCCAGACATAGGGTAGGGTAGCCTAGCTGGGAGTTCTTGTCACTGAATAGCCCTTGGATAATTCAGGATGTGTCTAAGTCCAGTATTCTTGGTACCTTTCTCTGCCTGGTGATTCATCAAAAAAAAGTAGCAAACCAGTATGTTTGTGCTGTGGAGAGGAATGATAGTTAAGGTGGATATTGAGTGGAATGTTCTCTGAAAAAGTTCAAAATATCGGAAGTTTAACATATCACCAAAGTGACCTGGATTATTGAAGCATCCAATTAGATTAGAATTAGATGTTGAATTTAGCTTAGACAAGCTATGAGTGAATTTTCACGTTCTTTCATAACTTCATAAAATAACAATGCAGCAGTCAGGCTCTGCCAAGATTTCATCATACCGTTATCTTTTGTGAGTAGCTATGACTGAAACAAAAATTGAATGTGTTTTATCCTGACGGAGGAAGACATTTGTTTGCAGAACTTCAGTGGCTTTTCTGTCTTTGCAGAATGCTCTGGATTACCTGGAGTGTGGGCTGAGTAAGTCCTACAGTACTTCCAGCCATGCTCTGGGCATAGACCTCTGGAGAGGAAGAAGATGTTGTTCTGGTAATTTGCAGTTACCACCACTATCCCAAAGACAAACAGAAAAAGCGAGGACACCTGACAGAGACATTGTCTGTAGACCAACAACTCTGCCTTTGTTGACACCTCCAAGTATCGCCATCACCACTTACCAAGACTGGTAGGTTATTTCCCTTTGTTTTGAGTCTCACGTGGTTGGGTGTTTTGTTTTGTGGGGTTTTTTTTAAGTTTTGTTGTTGTTGTTGTTTTCTGGTTTTGGGTGGTTTTTTCTTTTCTTTTTTTTTTTTTTTTGGAAGATCATTATCTTGTATATACTGATCACTATTGTTGATGTCTATCAGTTGGTGTGTCATGGACATAATTTTACAAAGTAATTGCCTTTTTCTGAAATTCTACTTCTGTTAGAACCTCTTCTGTTCACTTTTTTTGTGCATCTTCATGAAACTTTTGTGTCATAAATTCCGATCTCAGCCAGAGGATTTGCGTTACTAGCTTTCCACCCACAGAAGAGTTCAAGATGGTGGTAGACTCTTCTACAACAGATTGAGGAAAAAGGCTTTAGCTCTCTGACTATTTCCTGTCCAAATGTTAGAAGAAAGGCTTGGAAAAGCATTTGAATCTGATGTTAAGCTCAAGAAAAGTCCCAAAGAAACTATCAGAGAGCTCATTAAACGGGGGTTGCTAAGGGGTGAGTTCCAAAACAGAAACTGAACGTGTGCCAAAACAAGGAAATTCATCTAGAGGGAGGAGAGGAAGACAAAGCCCCAGGTGTTCATGTGCAGGAATTGCAATGGTAGATTTTAATGGCAAAATAAAGTTAGATGTCCAGCTTGCCATATGAATCTTGAAATGGCATTGCAATGCAACCGTAAAACCTGTACTCTCAACTTCGGATTTCAAGTGTGCTTTAGATTCTAGTTTTTAAATGCTCCACTCTCAATTCTTATTTGATGGCTGCAAGACACATCATTATTTCCAAGTCTGAGTCTGGTTTTACCTTCTGTTAAGCTCATCACTCTTCAGAGCTGGCATTTCAGTTTGCATTTGAACAATTATAGAGGACATCCTAAATTCATTTGTTAGTCCTTTAAAAACAGTTTTCCTACTGAAAATAGCGTTTTAAAACTATGCACTTGAATAGATGAGATACAGAAATCAAAGAGGAATTAGCAGGGGCTTTTGTTCAATTTTTGCATTTAACTGCGGTGGATAAATTTAATAAAATGAGTTATCTAATTTCAGATGGATTGTGAATTTTGACAATAAAAGGGTTGGTCTACCTTTATGAGCGTTTTACGAGTGTTCCCTGCAGCAATTTGTAATCTTGACTGCAAGACGACTGAGACCCTATTCGTAAGGTGTGCTTTTAAGAATGAATTAGTTCTGATCTTTGAATACAGCTTCATACACGATTTAGGAAAATGCAAGGAATTGCACTGGATTTATCATTAGTTTCCCTTATAACACAAGGGGGCATTGCTGCTCCTCTCTTCCATTGCAGCAGAGTCAATGTATGCGTATTGCGTCGCACAACGTGTATTTTTCTCCGACGGTATGCCTGTCAAAGAGAAAACACAACCGATACTCAGGTTACTGCTATTTCTTTACTGCTGTTAATCTCTTACAAGTGAGCAGATAGTTTGTGACTTCTCTGTTTTGCTTGAATCTATCATAGCTGTTTACAGCCGTATAGCGGGTTGGGAGCTGCTGGTTAGTGTGAGTGCGATGCTGTTCCAACACGTTGTCACACTGGTATCTTTGCACCCCCCTCGCCTTTCTGACTTGGGCACCAGTTAGATTGACTGCTGTGACAGCGGGGCAGAAAAATGGTCTAATCTTTCCCATTTTCTGTTTAAGTTCTAGTCATTAAGGGCTTTTGACTAAGTTAGCCCTGTTCTCTACCTCATGCCAGGCAGTTCCTTACCTACGCAATTTCCAGTGGCTCGGAGCCTGACCATACTCTCAGGGAGCACAGTCATGATTGAGATTTTTTTGTGTAGGAGTGGTGCAAGTGGGATCTGGTCCCTCAGCTGTTCAGGCTTCTATATTGTGGTTCAGTTCTGCATGAAATATACCCCAGAGGCAGCTTATATTTGTATAAGCCCGGTATGTGCCATTGTGTTGAAACAGCTTTGGAATGATATGAGCATTAAGAGACTCAGTGAGTGGGCAATAAAGCCATAGGAAAATTTCAGTGTAGATAAATACAAAGTGATATATCCAAGCATAAAAGAATAGTAGCTGCAAAACAATATTACTGCTCAGGAGCAAGATCCTGGCTATAGAATAGAAGTCCAATCGAGTTGCAAGTTCAGTGCTTATTAATGGTCAAAAAAGCAAATTAATTGAAAAGAATAGCGGATAAAACATAGAACATCAGGATGCCATGGTAGGAACAAATTACTTGGTCAAATGTTGAATATAGTGTACAGTTCTGGTCCTTCCTCTCAAAAAAGGGTATAGCAGAACTAAAAAGAGTTAAAGGCCTCTAAGATGATCAAACATACAGAACAGCTTCTGTACTGGGATTGACCAAGGAGGCTGGAACTCTTCAGCGTGGAAAAGACAGTTGAGGAAAGGGATAGAACCAAGATCTTGCTAGTGGTATGAAGACGTAGTTGATCTATTGCTTATTGTCCCTTCCAATATGAGAGCAAGGGGCCATCGAATAAATTGGTACGGCAGGTGTGAAGCAAGTGCAAGGAGGTGGTTCCTTACGTGGTTTCTAGTTACGCTGTGGAGCTTTGTGCTGTAGGGTACTGTAGATGCTAGGAGTTTGAGCAGGCTCAAGGGAAAGCCTAACAGATCCTTGGAGGAGTAATCTGTTGTGATTTCCTTCCGAATACATAAACCCCATCTCTTGTTCAGCTTCTGAACTGGAAGTTGTTTAGGACTGGGAAATATTTGAGGGGAAGTATCGTATGTGTTTGCCTTCTGTTCTGTGCTTTTAATCCCTTGTGGGAGTCAAGGTCATGGGCTAGATGTACCATAGGCCTGACCAGTAAGACTATTCTTATATTACAAGTCTGGTTTTTTTTTTTTTCCCCCCTCACCTCACTTCACGGGTATCTTTCCTTGGAGCTTTAATAAAAATGCTTGAGGCCACAGGCAGAAAATGAACATGTTTTAAGCAATCGGGGCGGGGAAAAAGGCTTTACATGTAGGGAGGCTAACGCCATTAAATAGTGTAAATCTCAGACTGGGACAGGAAAGAGGATATTTCTTGTGGAAAGAGTATCCAACTCTTAGTTTCATAGGATTATAGGATAATTCAGGCTGGAAGGGACCTCAGGTTTCTAGACATTAGGAGAAATTTCTTTCCTGGAAGAGTGGTCAGGCCTTGGCACAGGCTGCCCAGGGCAGTGGTGGAGTCCCCATCCCTGGAGGGATTTAAAAGACGTGGAGATGAGGCGCTTGGGGACATGGTTTAGTGGGCATGCGGGGGTTGGGTTGACGGTTGGACTTGATGATCTTAGAGGTCTTTTTCAACCTTAATGATTCCATGATCCTATGATTCTAGTCCAACCCCTTGCTTGCAGTGAGGTCAGACCAGGTTGCTGAGGGGGCTTCAGCTAGTCTGATCTTGGAAACCTCCAAGGATGAAGACTTCACATCCTCTTTGGGCAGCCTGTTCTGCTGCATGACTGTCTCAACTCAGGAAAAAAGTCTCCATGTGTCTGGTCAGAATCTCTCCTGATTTGTCTTCTGCCAGTTGTCTTGTGTTTCCCAGCGTGTCGGTGGAAGGTAATGGCAGTGTGCTGTTCCTTGGAAATGTGGCACGTATCTTCGTCAGTCCGTAGATCTACCCCATTAATGCAGCACTGAATATTCAGGTTGCACTGCTTTAGGCTCCTAACATGATGTCTCTGGGCTATGGAAATTGTTGGCTAAATTTGTTCCCTGGGTGTAGCTTCAGGATGCAGCCGTGTCCTGACCTCTGTTTGTGTTCCCAAAGGTAGACAGTCTTGCTACAGCTTGTACAAGATCAAGTTCATCGATACTGTTACAGCAGTGGAGTTAGTGAATCGTGCAAAAGGAAACTTCACTGAAATGTAAATGTAAATGGCCTTGGTCTAAGACATTTGGGGTCCCCACAGCTAAAATGCATAAACAATGTAAGGTCCAGATTTAAGTTTTCTGTAAGGTAAATCATCATAATTCTTATGTGTCCCATACAAATTATTTAACATTCACTTAGTATGTTTTTTTTTTTTTTCCTGAGGCTTCATAGAGTTGTAGCTTGGAGATGCTTTCTACAAGAGATAGACAGGACTCGTTCAGGAGTGTGTAGGTTTACCCAAGCTTTCTGTAATCTATTCCTGTGCATATGAAACCCCAAAGACAGATGTGAAACACCTCATTATTATGACATGAAACATCATTCCTAGAAATAATGTCTTCATTTCATTTGTTTGCTGTGCATAGTAGCCTTCATCTTTTTTTATAATGAGTGTAAGATTGTGAAGGAGCTTCCTAGTGACATCGTGATGACAGTTAACTTTTCATGCTGATATAGAAGTTATTGCACTGTTATATTTAGTGTATCTTCAGAAGCGCATACAAAACTTCTGTAAGGGACGTTGTCTCTTTTACTAGGGCAGGTATGATGGAAGTGGAGCTTTCCATGGGCATTTCATACTGAACAAAGAAGTCACTTCAGTTTGGGGTTCTGTTTCCTATTTGTGCAAGCCGTTGTAGTCTTTGTAGAAATTTGTCATCTTAATCAGACAGACGATAACGAAGTTTCTGGAGAGGCAGGGATAAACCCAAACCTGATCACGAGCGGATTCCTCTGAAAGGTGCAAAAGCTCTGCCTCTGTTGGGGTTGTTTCTCTTTTCTCCTGTTAACTTGATTAAATCCCTGGGGAAACTCTCACTGCGTGTATTTGGGGTGTGCATTCTGCTGAGCCATTCTTCTAGTTCTTCCATTTCTGTTAGCACAAAATCTTTGCTATATGCTCATTATCTATCTTGTTATTGTTCTTGTCCTGGAATACTGATTTGCTTTCTTCTGGATGCTTTATTTAAGCTCACTCTGATCTCCATTGCTCCAAAGCGTTTCACTGTTTGTGCTCTGTATGGAGCAAAATGCCAAATGGCAAATATCTCTGTTAACAAATGAGATTTCTAAACTGAAATCCTGGAAGAGAGCTTACGTATAATAATGTATCTGTGGTTCTTCCTGGAGCAATTTAGCAGTTGCCACATCTGTGAAATACAGGGCTTCCCACTACTACCCATGCGTCTTGCACAACCCTGTATGTTACCAAGCTCTTTGCAAAACCATACCTATCAATGGAGAATATAGTCAGATTATATTACAGCAGCTTCAGTACTTTGTTTTCTTTTAAAAATATTGTTCTTTATTGGTAAGGTGAAAGTTGGTTCTATCATCAGCGGAATGGTACAAAATTCAACCTGCAACATCAGGGCTGTGCTGCAGCCTGTGTGCTAAGAATGCGCTGATTGTGGAAACGCAGCTGTTCGTGGGATTGCAGTAACTGTGGTTTGAAGAAAAGAATAACAGGGTTCAAATACAGAACATGTTATTTGGGAGGGGTAGAGGAAAATAATCCTGTTCCTTCTGTAAATAGTTTTTCCGCCACATTTTTTTCAGAAATCACCTTAAATTTAACTTCCAGTGGTAATACAAAAGTAAGACCCGTGAGAGGGTGAGCCGTGACTTACATAAATATTTTAACTTAAGGTACATGGGAACCAAAAAAATAAAGCTGCTCCTGAGTTGGTTTTTTTCTTTTTCTTATTTGAACTGTGTTTTCTTGAGACTGGTGCTGTTCTGATAAGATCTGTAACCAGCAAAGAAGGAATGGGCAGGCTGACTCCAAAGCAATAATTCCCAGCCAGCTGCGATGTAATAATACTTTGTGTGAGCATGGCAAGGCAGCACACACACGGAATAGCTTTCATGAATCATGCTAGGGAAGAGGTATATAGGATATAGGTCTTCAAGTGGCAATCTGAATGTAGAAGTCTTATAAGCTGCTCCTGCACAAATTTTGTCCATATTTTCATAAAAGTGGTTTAAATGTTTTCCACAATCCTGCTCCGTATTTTATAACTAAAGCTTTGTGATAATAAATCCAGGCAAGAGGTAAGAACGAAGGTGTGAATAATATATTTGTAGCTACACTTGGAGCATCCAAAATAGTTCTCTTACCCTATTTTTTGATACTTACCGGCTCCTGGGTTAGGTTTGACAGCTAGCTTCTGATTTACACCATTTCTACACATTTGACTCAGGTCTGTGGAGACATTTTGACAGTTTTGCATCAAGTTTCTATGTTGAAACAAAAAAAAGTTCTATGCTGGGTCCCAAAGTGTAACAAAATAAAGGCCTTAAGAATTCCACTAAGAGTTGATATGGTTAATATTAAACATAGTAAGGAGTGCGTGTTTTCACGGCGTAGAGATTGTGTTAAACATTTGGACTATGGTGTTAAATGCTGTGTTGAAATATGTTATGTTGCTAATTGTCCAATGCCAAAGCTACCTCGCTCTTCCGCGAGAGCTAGATGAGAACTCACGAGGTTTGAAGGGAGTTGTCTGTTAACAGAGTTGGTTGCTATTTGAGTCACATTCTTGCCACTTACTAAAAATAAATTAACCGTTAGCCTGTCTTTTTAAGATTTTCTTTTTTTTACAGCAGTCGTAATGAACCAGCAAACTATAGTGTGCTGTGTGTTTGTGAGCTTGCTGTGTTATTGCTGGTCGTTTGTCAGTGACCAGGTCTATGGCTTGTTTTGTTCTGAAAGAATTCTGTTGTGCGGATTGGTGGTCAGAATCTAAAAAGAAAATATTAAGGGATCGATCCTATTTTCCACGTCCATCTGACACCCTTTCTGAAGTCGGGGTGCACGAAGAAGGGCGTGTGAGCGCGTTACTGCATTCTGAAGCGTGCGTGCACGGCGAGGGCTGACGTATGTGCTGTAAAACCTATGCTTGCAGTACTGCACGTTGTTCTCCAGATGGTGATCGTGGGCAGCAGATTAGATGCAACATTAAAAACAAACGAAAACAAAATCAGTATAAATTCGGGCAACTGAGTCTGAGACCAAACCTTCAGCAGAAATGCTGACTTCAGCTGGGGCCAGCTCGTAGTCATCATGAAGCTGTTAGGCTGGTAGTAATTAATTGAGGGACAGATATGGAACGTTAGAACAATAAAGGGGATGGAGATTTGCATGGAGGATTAAAAAGGACAATAAAACTATAGTCAGGCTACTAAGCTAAGCAGAAGGTAATATGCCCAGTCACTCCTTTACATATTTGAAATGTATAAATCCCATGGAATTAAAGGAAATATTTAGGGTAATAGGAAGCGTAAGTAGGAACAGTGGGATGGGAACCAGAAGATCAGAAGGAGTAAGGCTGTTGTGGAGAAGCGTGGGGCTTTTTTGTTGGGTTTTTTTTTGTTGTTGTTGTTGTTTTTTTGTTTTTTTCCCAAATGTTGTTTCAGACTGCGGGATAATACCCCGTGAAATAGGTTGAAGCCTTATTTCTTAGATCACTTCAAATTCAACTAGATAAGAACTGAAGAAATATGCTGCAGGCTTGGAATAGAAAAAAAAATAGATGAGCTGGCTTCCCATATGATGTGAAAAATAAAAACCTAGGATAAAAAAAAAACCCTTAAAAACATGTTTTTGATTTTTTTTTTAATACCTATATTTAGAATTATGTAAATCACAGAATGGTTGAAGTTGGAAGGGACCTCAGGACATCATCTGGTCCAAAACGTTTATTATTTATATAAATCACATCAGGTTTTTTTGTAATAAAGCAGGATAAATTATTCTTATTGAAGATGCTTCCTGTATTTCAAAAGCCTGTACCACATTTCTGTGGGGCATTTACTTACCTTGAAAAAGGAGGTCAGCTGTATTCGTCATAACATCTCGTATATTCTATGGGGAAAATAGTTTTTAATTACCCTGTGCTGTTTCTGGAAAATGTATGTGATAACTTAGTTTTGAAAATCAGACTTCCTAAAATTTGTCCTAAGTTTCCTAACGATATGAAAGAGAGTACTGACGAGTGTTAGGTCTGGAAACGGTCCTACAGGATTTCATCTGCTCAGTGGTTTTGTTTGTTCTGCAGTAGGTAGAAATGTTACCTGGTGCATTTAGGGATGGCTCATTCCTGGTGCTGAACACTGGAATTGGTAGGAGCTTGGGGTGCTGGGGACCCCTCAAGATAGTCTCTGAAAAGCTGAAAATGTTCCGCTGCGAGATAGTTCTTATGTTATCTACAAGTAGATCATAAAAATTACATGAAGAAGTTCACTAAGGCTTAAATCTGTGTGAGCTCACCAAGGTGGGAGGCAGGGGCTGCTTGTCTAGTATGGGAAGAGGAAATCCCTTGAATTTGTTGTCATTGTTGCCCTCCCCCCCCCAGCTTCATTTTCACACCTCGCGAAGATGTGGAGGAGGAAATGTAGAGAGTGAGATAATTTAGAGAAATGTCTTCTCTAAAATTTTGCTACTTTCTCCCAGTTTCCACCAGAAAATATCCCATCCTCGCTGACTTGGTTGGGGGGTGGTGGTTCTTCCTGACCAGGAACTACCTAGAGCAGAGGATCAGTCAAAGAAACAAAACTAAACCGCTCACAGTGAGCCTGCTCCCCTGGCTGTGCCGCGAGAAGACTGGTTTGTATGTGGGGGTCACTGGTGGAGCCCCCTCCCCATCTGACATTACGCAACAAATCCTGGAGATCTGTTTATAAAAAGAAATCACAAAAATCCTTCATAATAGGAAAAAATGATGGGCAACCCAAATATATAGGGGTCATTGCTTGCTCGTTTTGTACATAGTCAGTACAAGCACAAACCTATCTAAAAAGAAACTGCTGCAGAGATAATTTGTGCTATCTCAGAGTTATCACTGAAGTTATTTTCTCAGCTAAAAATATACAGATAAGTGTTTTGACTGCCTATGTTTAGACGTTGTCTGTTGCTGTCAGTGTTTGAAGCTCTTGGATCTCCTTCTCGGAATATTTTTTAATTTTTGTTTTCTAGAAGGCCTGGATAGAATAACTATGATTTATGTGTGGTGTAGTTGTTATAGAGGAATTTTACAAAGAAACATAATGTTGGATTAGTCATAGGTTTTGAATTAAAAATGTCATTATTTTATAAATGTTTTTTGTACACAATTTATATTTTGTTATTGCAATATAATCTTAGTTTGCGTTTATTTGATTCGTTGCATTTTAGTCTGTTTATGTGATCAAAATGATAGAGTCCCCTTTTTGTATGAATTGCCAGGTAAGCCCAGTAATTTTATTGAAGATGATCCTGAAGTTTGGTGCTGCAAGCTTTGCCTGGAAATACTAGTCGTTCAAAACAGAGGTAGCTGTAGGCACACAAAAAAGGCTTTTAATGATTCAATTGTAATTATACACCTTGATCCAGAATGAAATAAGACAGCCTGAAATGTATTTAGAATGGAAAGAAATGAGTCACTGTTAATTTGGAGAAGACAATGAAGCCTCTGAAATATTATGTTCAAACTTCATCCTCCCAAGCACATAAAATAAATGGAGATTATGGAAATACAGTTGATATAAAAGCTAAAACAGACAAGAATTTGACACAACTTTCTTTTCTCTTTAAACTTCTGACTAACGATAACTTCATCTGAAAGGAAAGATCAAACCCAGTTTGCTTTGTTACCTGGAGAACTACCTTCTGGTTCTCAGCTGATCCATGGCATGCACTTATTTCCCAGCCAAAACTCAATGNTCTCTGGACACACTCCAGCACATTTATAATACTCGTAACCAAGCCACTAAATCAGTTTACTAACAACACTCAATTATCTCTGATCTGCTGTCAGGGGTTCCTCTGGTTGGCAAGTCCCTCTTGAGATAGGAGTTCTTCTGTTGTCAGGACATAATAAACCTGTGCACTCTGCCGGTGTTAAACCTTGGTCCTTGGGTGTCTTCAGGGGTTGTGGTTAGTGCCGGACGGGGGTGCTGGGCAGGACGGCGGGGCTGCCCTTCGTCTCCGGTGATGGCAGCTGGACCGTGCGCTCGGGGTCCGTGTCTGTCCGAGGAGGCAGCTCCTGCCCGACAGCCTCGCGCCGCGTGGCTTGTGTTTGTGACCGGTGACTTCTTCTGTGTGTGCATGTAGGAAGCATGTCCCTGGATGATTCCTCTTGTTTGGTGGTTGCCAGAACATCTCCAGGATAACTGGAGGTCAGCTCCTTCAAGTACTGACTGGTCTCAATAAATTACTTGTCTGTATCCACCTGGCACTGGTGGGTGTCAAATGCCTTTAGACCTTTTCTTACATTTTATCATTAGCTACGTCGTGACCTCCAGGAGTCTTTTAAACTTACTTTTTGTATCAATTCCTTCCTGGGTCCTTTAGCAGAGACCCTGATAACATTGAGTGTCATCGGAATGAATTAGAGGGCCAAGAACATGGCGTCGTCCTCTGCTGCTGGCCTCAGTCACGTTCTGCAGGTTCTCGCCCTGACAGCTGCTCCGGGAGGCTCGTTACCTGTCGCTGGACGATTTCTTTCTATTAAGACAAACGTGAGACTTCTTATGTGCTTGGAGAGGCTAAAGCCACCTCCTCTCTTTAACCCTGTTTTAATTGGCGCTGGCAGTGCACTGGTCTCTAGGTGTTTGGCTGCGAATTTATTCCTCTAATTGAGCTGTAACAGACAAAGCCGTACGTGAATTCAGATGATTGTGCACAATGCATTTTGTGTTGTTTCCCAGCACCAAAACATCAGGCACTTGGCAAAGCCGGAGGTTACAACCGTGCTGGTGAACAGTAAATGTAGTGAGCTTTACCTGTCTGTGTTGTTTGGTTTTTAGGGAAAAATAGCTATAAATGCACATTGTAAACCTGATACTGCTTAATTTGAGAGAGCTGATAAGGCCTAGATGATCTGAAACACAAAGTAATTAAAGTAACTTGCATGCAAACTGGAATGATGTTTTGTCAGTCAGCTGCATCTGGAAGAGCAAGAGTAAAATACTAAACCTAAGCAGTCCCGGATTAATGGTGAAGTTTTCTGTTCCTGTTCAGCTGTCACAGGTGAAACCAATAACAGAGAAGTATGTTTGCTCATGAAAATGATTTAAATCCTTTCTTTGAAAGGAGGAGGAGGGTTGTCCAAAGCTAAGCATTCATTTTTGTACCCTTTCCGTTGCCTGTGTGAGCGGAGGAGATGTTGCCAACCAAACCAAACTGTAGTTTTTCAGGGGAACGTATGGCAGGAAGCACAAACGACCTGACAACGTGGGTGCCTGAATTGGTTACATAGGATTATCTGTTATCAGTAAAAACATTGCTCTGACAGAGCAATATTGATTGGTTTTTTTTCATGCTTGTCATTGTACGATGTCATTTTCATTCCAGTTACATGAAAATTACAGATACTAACGTTTGCTTGCATTTCATATTTAACAAGGAGGTTACCTGTGACTGGATTACAATGGGTGATACTGGCCAGCAGCTACGGTGCCCGTAGTTGCCTCTGGACACAGGCACAGGGGCATCTGTGAGGCACCCAGACGGGCGCAGAGGCATCTCCGTAGCGGTGAGCAAAGACCCGGTCCTGGCTGTCGATCGCTGGTGACTCATGCGAGATGAGGTGCTTAGTCACAGCCAAATTCGTGGCGGAGGCAGGTGCAGCTAATGCTAATCACAGTCAGGTAACGCACCACGGAATGAATAAAACAACAGCCTGGCGAGAGCTGAGCTAGTCTGCTCAGGCAATATCTTTTTAGAGATTCCTTCATACTACTCCTCTGTAATAGCATAAAGCCTTTTCTCATCACATCAGATGTAAAGGATGTGTGAAATCATAAGACTTTTTTGCATTGGCCTCTCTGGAGTCACCCCAGAGGTCTCTGCTTGTGAAGAATAAGTTGGCGTATTGAATTCATTTGTAAAATATTGATCCATAGCTCTGAAATGAGAAAATAATGGCAAGTAATACAGATTGGTCTGACATATGTGATCACTCACTATGGATAATATAAAAGGCATTTAAGTGTTCTCTGAGAAATACTCTAAATCAAGCACAATCAAAGTTGCTAAGGAAATTACCATTATGAATAAGGTATATTACATCATGCCCTGAGGGCTTATAGGATATAAATTCATTTCCTCGTATGTATCTACTAGGAGATAACAACATAAATATCTGTAAGAAAAAAATGGCATTGTAGCATGATAAGAAATTGTACTTTTTTGTTTAAATACTAAAAAGTGCAAGGAACTCGGATAAATTGTGTCTCTGTCTTTCTATGGTGTGATTTACTATGGAAAAAAATGTACCAAACTCAGTTTAGGAGTAAATGGCAGGTGGAAGGCATCAGGCTTACTGTTACTACTGACTTCTTCATTCATGTTCTGAGTGCAAATAATTTTTCTGTGACAGAGGACACCTTGCAGTGCTCTGCTCAAACGGTACAATGACCTGGTTGACGTAGATGACTAATTCAGTGTGAACAGACGAGCATCCAAGCCACTCAAAACTTTCTTAAAGATGGAGTTCATTTATTTGTGACCAATCTGAAAAGTATTCTGGATCTTCTTGACCTTGTTAGAGGTACTGGATATTTTAAAGACTTAAAAACGTATGAAATCATATACAGAGGCTGCAATTGTTGGGTGCTAACCCAAAAACTCATATACAAGCTGCTTATTGAACGAGGAATAGCCTGTTTGAAAGCAATTGGCGGCTAATGAAATGGGAAGAGCTCAAAAGGTCACCTTTTACATAGGGTGGGTCCTGTTCAACCTTTGCGAAGCTCATAGATGTGGGTAATTTCTCTGTGCTGGTGTCCTGACTCTCTAAAATAAATAAGGATGGACTTTTCCAGTTGCTTCTTTCTTTTGCAGTTGGCTCAGCTCTTACACTGCAAACCGAAGGGTTGCTAGGTGCTGTGGTTGTCTTCTGTGACCATTTATAGCGCTCCAAAACATCGCTTCAAAGGCCAATGCAAGAATTACTAGTCTCTGCTCTTCAGAAAATTTCAGAGGCCCTTAAGTCTGTGGGAATGGAGATGGAAACTATATAATTTTAAACTATTAAATATAGAAAAACCTTATCTTCCAATAGTAATATAAATTTCAGTGAATTGTTGTTATTTTTTTTGCCTCTTAAATGTGGGAAATGTCATGCAAACCAGTAATTAGTGATGTATTTCTGCCTCTCATTCAGCATCTCAATTCTGGAAACTTCAGGAAAGTATAAGAAAAATCGTCAAACATGTCATTTAAAGTTTTCTGTCATGGAGCCATCTTTTAGAAGCTCTAGTTTGTGAGACAGCAGATGTTGCAATTGAGCAAAGCCAGGCGTCTCTTTTTTTTTTTTTTGTTCGTTTGTTGTTTTTATTTAAAAAGATACAAACCGAACACCAAAAAGCCTCCCACTTCTGAGCCAAAGAGACTTTCCTGCATTGGGCTTTGCTCAGCCTTCTATTAAAGAAGACATTATTAAGGGAGAGTTGAGGAAGTTTACTACATCAGCAC
Organism: Pelecanoides urinatrix; assembly: GCA_013400755.1. Lineage (NCBI taxonomy): Eukaryota > Metazoa > Chordata > Aves > Procellariiformes > Procellariidae > Pelecanoides > Pelecanoides urinatrix. Next base: position 93,209 of record VZTQ01006195.1, on the reverse strand, counting down.
TGAGCATCTCTTCACAGCTTCCAGATAATATTTCTTTGCTGTTACATTTATATTATTGTTAAGCACTAGGTTTGTATTGCATGTTTTGGAAGTTTGATCACTGTGCTGTGTTGTGGCTTCCTTTTACTGTGTTGTAGGAAGATGTGGCTGATCAAATGCATCTCAAATTAGAATGGTGAATTCTTATTATTCAGGCTAAATTACTATTTTAAAGCATCAGAACTAGTATGATGGTTTAAAATGTCAATCATATGTATATGTTTAAGTAGAGGCTATCATCAGATTTGCTGCTACTCTGAGGGAGCTAAAAGTAAAATAGGGACTAGGACGGGGTAGAATTAACTAATACTGATTCTGCCTCTAATGTAATCAGTAGCATTCACCAGTGGGACGGACATAGTGTGCTCTTGGTCATGATAGAAAGGAAATAAAGAAGGCATGAAGTACATATTTTATCGTTTCCTCTCGTGTCGGTCTCTTCAGCTTATGCTCTTCACCTTTATTTTCTCTTTTTCTCTGCTTCTGTTGTGTCTAGAGAACTAACTCCATCACTGGAAAGATTTAAGTTCCCCACCACAAACACATCCTTATGGATAACACTGGCTGTACAATGCTTTTTTATTTTCTTGGAATCTTTTCCAGGTTTTAGCAATGCTGCATCTAGCTCGTCTTTTCACATCATTGTCGCCTTCCCAGCTCTTTCTTACCAGCCATTGCTCTGTCTTAAAGCCTTGGCTGTCGTTTCCTATCCTTACATTTTCATCCACAGTGACTTCTGTTTTCACCTTGAAGCACTATTCCTTGGCATCTGTTTTCCTGGCCCCTTACCTTTCTACAGCTTCCAGTTCATTGATATATTTTTTGTCTGGCTCTAAGTTTCCTCCTAGAGGTTTCTCTATTGTTTGATTCACTTACCTCCCCCTCGAGTCTCTTCCTGTCTCCCATTGCCTGGGTTGCTCTTATTTATTTCCAGCGCTGGCTCATCTCGGCAATTACATCTTTTGCCTTAGGCGTCAAACTGAAGATCACATCCATGTCAGTCCTGCGACATTTCCACTGCAAATTTATTCCCTCCTCTACTGCGGCCTTTTTAACTGCATTCTTTTCCAGTACAAGTGACTATTCCCATATTCTTGACTGTCTCTTCTACCTTCTCATTTCCTCTGCTTTCTCTATTCACATGCCTTTATTGGTTTAGTCCAAGAGAAAATAGTAATTTTATAGCTTTTTTTCCTCCCTTATCTTGGTTTACTTTTCCCCTTTTCCTCAAAATCTTGTTCTTCTGTCCTTTCACAAAAACAAACGTTCCTCAACTGCTCTGTTTCTCTAAACTCATCACTTGCTTCAATGGCCCAATTCTAATTCCAATTTCTAGTCTCCTGCATGATCACTCCTACTCTGATCAACCCTTTTCTTTGATAATGGAGATACGATTTAGCTGACCTGTTGGAGGGGGACAGTGATTTCACTGCCTCCTACTTAGGATCACATTGCCTATTCATCTCTCTCTGAGCTAATTAATGGAGCTAATCGCCTTCTCGAGTTTCTCTCCTGGAAGTCCATCGTAGATCCTCTCGCAGCTCATCTTCTTCCCTGTACATTTGGCAGAAATCCAGATGTTAAGTAGCGACAGTGCTGTGAGATTCCATAACGTTGCTGGCCCAATAGTTTCTTTTTTACATCAAATGTGTTCAAATTATAGTCTAAAAGAAAGATATTGGCTTCTAAGACTCAGATTAAGTCCTTCACCTGTGCATCTTCAACTATTAATAAGGGTTCTAGAGATGGCCTCTTTCCCAAGGGAGCTTTACAGTCCCGTGTTTGCACAGATGTCTGGCACAAACACTGATATGTGTAAGGCACCGTCAAAGTCCTTCCAGGACTAACAAATACAAAGGAACAGACTCTCTTTATTGCTTCAGGAGCACATATCACATCTATGCATTTAGACAGCAAATTGCTTGAACAACAATTAAAAATAAGCGGGCTTGATGGGATCTGTGTTTTATATTTTATAATAAGTGGGACACGTAACAGTCTTAATTTTCAAATTGTTTGAAAGCTTGAGAAAGATTTTTTGCTTTTAAAGACAGAATACTAAAAGCTCAAAAGGAGACTCTCTACTTGATTAAAAATATGTTTCCCCTAGGTTTCCTTCCTTCGAAAAAGAAGTAAAAGTAGTACCAGCAAACTGCAATCCCTTGAAATAATTTTTCTAATTAATTTGCTGTCAGGTTAGCATTATCTTTTTGGGATGCCTTGCTAATGTGTATGGATGGAGCAATGACCTAAGTAACAGAGGGGAGCTTCCTAACTGTTTTTATCTAAATGTGCTTCTAGAGAGTGTGCTGTATGGAAGAATTATCCAATTACTCTGCCACCGACTGAAAGTGCTGCAAAAAGTCAACTAACCACTCTTCCTTTCCTACTGAAGCATGTAGGACATTTCACAGTTGCCTCTTCCCTGGCATTTTATTTTATCCTGGCAATTATGACTTAGAAACAGGTAAATAATAGTGCTACTGTAAAGAAAAAGTATGTATTCTTGTTGCTTAGCAATTGCTCTCAACACAGTGAAGATCAGCCTTTGAGGAAGAATTGCATGCTTGAAAATGTTTTCCACCTATATCGGTTATTCTAATAAAACATATTAAAATATATTAAAACCTTCTGCAATCCTAGATGCTTTGGTAAGCTGGGAAGCTTGTATGAAAACTCACCCAAGTATACTTAAACTTTTGAAAATTTTCTTAACTGTCCTTGTTCTTCCAAGCAGTTTAATTTTCCTGCCAGTGCTACCAGGCCCTTTTCTTTCATCATCTTTTCCCCCTCCTCAACTCTTCCTTCATATTACTGGCCCCTTTTCTGATGAGCTGAAATTACTTGTTACTCTTGGACTACTGATCCTGTTGCACAATATAATCTGTATTGACAAATTACTGATTTACACGATGTTACTGGGACATTACAGAAGTTCAGGAAAGAGCAAGATGCCTGTTGACCATTTTTGTTTGTATATTAGGGGATCTTCAGTAAACTGGTCCTTGCACCTAGTAACTTCTCCAGGTGTTCTGGTACCCTAGGTGTTCTGTCTGCCATTGCCTGCCGCTGCTGACGGTAACCTCAGCAAGAACAGCAAAATTCATTTTTCAGAATCGTTGCCAAGTTTATTCTGATACCAAGCTTTCATGCCAGTTAGCTCAAGCCTCTTGAGATGTTCTTGTTCTCACCTCTTCTTGGCTTATCCTGGAGTAAAGCAGCATGTCTTGACAGAATTCCAATACTACAAATCAGTAGAGACTATATAGACATTGGCTGCACGGTCCTCTGTGTGTGCAACATCAGAAGTTGGCAGCATGAAGGATGGTAGCTGAAATAGAAAGAGAGCTGTTCTACAGCCTTTTTCAGGTAATCGTTAGCTCCCATTGCCACCGAGATCTGGGAGATATTTAACAGAAGGAATGGCCTGCCTTCAAAATACTCCGAGGTTGTGTACCAAGCAACCAGTGTCCTAGACCTCAGCTTGGAAAAGCACCTGCATTCTGGCTACCCAAAGCAGCGGCTGGCACTTTGTTTTTCCATTCTTTATGCTTCCACAAGGGAGAATGGAGGCTTGTTTCTCCCCACAGTCTCCTTTTTCCATCTTATTAGCTCAGCCTTTCTTGCATTTCTTTACTCCATCAACAGCCTTTGCACATCTTACCACAGTACTACAGGCTGTGGGGCTGACATCTCGTTACTAATTTATGAATGTCCAAATAATGAGAAGCACTCCCTTAATGGGCACTGCTTCTGAAACATCTCTGAATTCAGGTAAGGAAAGTACGTACTCAGTACGAGGCACGTGCCGTTGTACAGCATGTTTTATTGCTTTAAAAAGGTGGGTTTCCCTTTATTTTCCTTGCCATTTTAATAGCTTTATGAAAAGGCATGGAAATACCAATTCTCTGATCTCAGATGTATTCTCACAAACCCCTGCCAATATCCCATTTTGCTTCCTGGTGTGTTAGAAAGTTATTTTTTTCTGTTTGGAATTCCAGATTCTAAGCATTTGTGTGGATTTTATTTATCATTCAGCGTAGCTCTCAAGCTTCCCTTTGTCTTTCACAGGCTGTCAGTACAGTCAAGATGTAGAACAACAGATCAGAGTCCAAGACGTCATAATTCCTAAAGCATTGAACGTTCCTGTTCTGCTACTGGGTGAACCTCTCGGTATCAGATAACACTGCAATTTCCAGTATCCTCAGGTTAGGCTCAGGCAGGTCTTTCTACTTTTTTCTTTTTTTTTAAAAAAAAAAAGGTGAATGGTGAAGCGCATAGCATCAGGTTAGGTAGAATGTCTGGCACCTCCTCTATAGTCTCTGCTCTAGGGAAGCTCTCTATAGCGAGCCTTTTACTTGACGCTAAGGAAGGCATGCTGAAGTTTTTGTGAAGTGTTTTGGGATGCAAGAGTGAAAAGAACACCGGAATGATAGGGACTGGTGGGGATTTGTTGTGTAATCGGTGCCTGTACTGTGCAATCAACCTCTGGCATGCAGATCAGAGCACTTTCACCTTAGGCTGGCTCCACCTTCTTTAAAAAGAATTCTTGTATTTACACTTAAGGGTCACCTACTTTTGACCAGTTAAAAAAATGCTCTGCCACTCCCTGTAGTATTTATTATGTTCTTACTATCTGCATTGAATCTTGCCTTTAACTTCCTTCCCTGGATTTTTTTTTTTTTTTTTNTTTTTTTTTTTTTTTTTTTTTTTGCCTTGCAAGTGTAGAGATTGTTTATGTCCAGAACAAATGTTGTTTTTTTGTGTTTCTAAATACACATATTGCTTAAATTTATTGAATTAATTTACATTGTCTTTGCAGGGAGGTGCCAGGTCCCCCACCCTTTAGTGTTCCCCTCTCTTTGCTCGCCCTGTGCTAGCTTCCCCAGTGCCTGGCAGTGATTTTGCCCTTTGACCATACGTTGATCCCAGTTCAGCAAAGCAAGCTGCTTCGGCAGCGCTCAGCTTCGCCGGCGGAGCGTGCATTCCTGCACGCTTTGTTCTTGCAGGATATTACTCCTTGCTTTTTTTTTTTAATTTTTGATTCCTATTAGACCTTTTCTTCCTAGCCCACCCTGAGCGCTGCGCACATCCCTATCAGTGCCAGCGCTGCTGTGATCCCGGAGGTCGCTCCAGGTGTGCCCGGGGTGTGCTCAGCAATGCCCAGGAAAAATATCACGGTGTTAGACGGCTTGTGAAAATTTCACGCGAATCCGACACACTCATCACACAAGACGGAGCTGAACAGAGTCCAGTTGTCAAAATAATATCGAGCCAATAAGCATGTCATGGGTGGAGCTACTGCAGTGTGGGTAAAACTAATTCTGAATGAAGAGCTTTATATTAAACATACGGGCCTGAATGAATCGGGTTACTGGGCTTGCGACAGACTAGGGAATTCCTTGACTTTATTAGCGCACACTGAAAAATCCAGCGTTTTGCTGTTCAGTGTGTGAAGCCAAAACGCTATAGGAAAGGGGTTGATCGGGAGCTGGCTGTTATGAATTTTTCATGAGCTGGTGCGCGGGGCTGAATGGCTCCGGCGCGCGTCGGTGTGTGGCTGGCAGGCAAGCCGCAGCCACGCAGAGGCTGCTGACACAGAAACACTTTGGCGCATTTTCAGAGGGAGAGCTGGGCTGATAAAGGGGTTTCTGACAGCCCTGGCTTATCGTCGGTCGATTTATGCTGCTGTTGCTTCAGGCAGCCTTTCCATTTGGAGCCCAGCCTTGTGAATGAGGGGGGTAAGCTCTGCCGATTTATCAGCGTTTTTAATCTGCGGCGATGCCTGCGTGATGTGTTTTTGTTACGTTTTCTGAATGGTGAGAGCTGACATAACATCTAAGCTATGACAGCAAAAGATTCTTCTAGGGAACTTGCTACTCCAGAGTCAGAGATTTACATAAGGACTTTCAAAGAACAAATGCATTTAGAGCTCGAGCTTCCCAAGCTGCCTGGGAACAGACCTACATCTCCAAAAATTTCTCCTCGCAGTTCACCGAGGAACTCTCCATGCTTTTTCAGAAAGTTGCTCGTGAATAAAAGCATCCGCCAGCGTCGTCGTTTTACGGTGGCACATACATGGTAAGATCTGCTGGGTATCAGTGCGGGTTTACAAAACTGTGTGTGTAGCTGTGGTTTTAAGAGGGGAAAAATGAGCTGAGATTCATTCACAGTACTCCCTGCAAGTGTTAAATGAATAGAGCAGAAGGCAGCCCAAGTATGTATAATGCAGTGCCTCGACAATTGTCATTCAGCTTCTGTTCTTCAGAATAAATCCCAGCCCATTATTCATGTGTGCCACGGTTAATCTCTGTCGAACAAAGGCAGCAGCCGGTAACTTTCCCAGGCATTATGTTGTAGGTAGAACACATGAATTAATTTCAGAACCTTCAAGACGTGTTTTTCTCTTTGCCCCCGTCAGCTCTGACTGCAGATGACAGTACAGCGCAGACCGGGCGATTTGGGCAGGGTGCTCTTGGAGTTAAATGCTGGAAAGGGCTTTAACTTCACGGTGAGGGGCTTTTAAACAGTTTTTGCTGGCTACAAATATCCCTTCTTTCAGCCATTTTTTTCAAGGAAACTCCAGCTAACAGTCGTCTTTTTCCCTCCCTCCAAATTACTAACCCCAAATAGTGAATTTGCATGCCGTTACAGTTGATTGTGAGCTGCCCCTGACTGTCAGTTATCCTGGTTAAGCCGTGCCATAAACAGTAAGCAAAATATGTAATTTATGAGAATCTCATTGGTTCGTTTTCTAAATTTACTCTATATGGGTCTCGTAGGGTCCACCTTTTTAAATTCCAAGTCTCTATAAATACGCACTAGTTGACTGTGGGAATTAAACCAGAAAACTTTCAGTAACGTGAATATTTTTAAACCCTGCTCACAATTAGCCATGTCCATTACCTTCCTACTCCATCGACTGAATCAGAGGAGAGAGGATGAGGCTATCCCATTTGTACCTGTAAAAGCCAGTTGGTTTGGGGTATCGGAAATACCCATCCCTGTCTGCTACTTTTTAAAATAGAACATTATTTTAAAATGGTTTATTTGAGTCGTGCTGAAATATTTCAGAGCTGTATTTACTTCTGAAGTGAATTACTAATTACTTGCTTAGAGTGGATTAGTAGCTCTTACGGTTGTTCTGTGCTCTTGAACAGTAAGAAAAATAAGAGGAAAAACTGTAAACTCTCATACCAGGGAATTGTAGTGGGTAGAACTGGGATAACTGACTTTTAAATGTTTTTTAAACACAGTCTGAAATGCGTTTGGGGTGTAGCAGCATTCAATTCAAATTAGAATTCTAGAATCGTGCAGACTTTCTGCCTTTTTTTTTTTTTTTTAAATCCAAGCAGTAATAGCAGCCACCCAAACTGGTTACATACTGTAACGGTTTCAGTGTGTTCTTTAGCTTCCTCTAGCATCTTAATTGGTTGTAGTCAGCAGTGTTTAGGTCTATATACATTAATTCCCTTGAACATCTGTCATATCTCTCAGCATTGAAACAGTGGGGTGCTGCTCATCTTACCCCCACTAGCACGTTTTGAGAATCACGTACTGTGGAAAGAGGCACTGCTGGGAATTAGTAGAGCAGAATGTGGTCAGAGTCAACACAGGGTAACTGTATTGTTTGGTGGAAAAAAAAAATGTATATAGGCACACAAGCACAAATATTTGTAGATGTAACTAATAATCTCTACTTGAAACAACTTGCAAAGGAGGTGGGATTACTCTAGGTTCATTTTTTAATGGAACCATGGGAGGTTCTCATACTCTTTCCATTTTTTTAAAGTTTTTAATATCAGCTTGATATGAACTTGCACATAAGTGTTTTAACCTGAGGTAAGAAGTAAACTATTGGAGAAATGAAGAAAATCATCCTTGCAAGGACAGGTTTCCAGCATGTATGAGTGCGAGTACATGTTTAATGCAGTCAAAACATAGAGCAAATCCAGACATATTTTCAATTTGCTTTAGCATGTTATGAAACAGGAGGGAATTTAAACTATTTGTGTGATACAACATTTCATTAGAATGTCTGTACAGCTGTTGCGTGTGTGTTGTAGATGGGGTACTTTCAGCCGTGTAACTGAATTTGCTTATTATTTGTAAATTTGTTGTGCAGTGCATGAAAACATCATCACCTGTGCTAAGCAAAAATGCCACTTACGTAAGGTGCTCTTTTGTGTTAGGCTGGGAAGTAGTATCTGAGTAGCGAAGGAATTAACTCAGCAGTAAATGGACAAGAAATATCAACTACACAGCAATGCTAAGAAAGGAAATTAATTCATGCTGTTGGATGTCATCTAATCTATAACTGTCATAGCCTTGTGAATAGAATAGAAACAGTAAAATTCTTCAGTTTGGAGGTTAGTGGCGTGGTAAATTATGATCTTTCACCACCTTTATCATCGTTGCTAATGTTACTTGATGAATCTTCTGTTTACTCTTCTGTGCCCCTTGTTTTCAGTTTTCTGTCTTCACTTGCTCTTCTCCTTTCCTTTTTAACTAATTGCCTTTTCTAGGCATTTTCCTTCTTTTATACCTGAATAAATTTCAACTTCTTTCTCCTGATTATGCTGATGAAATCTCTCTCATCACCAATCTTCACCAATATCCACTCATCAGATCTTACCCGAAAAGAAAAAGGAAAGCAAAATTTCAGACTTTTTAAAAAATAAGGCCATGACTCAAATGCTTCTGTGCTCTGAATCTTTCTTTTCCTCGGGATCCAGTTCTCATGACAGTACATGACCAACATCTCAACACAGTTGCCTTCAAACATCTTTCAAGCTGATCCCTTCCAGCTCCAGACCCCTAAAACAGTTCGCCGTGGCTGCTGTTGCTGTGTCCAGTCTTCAAAAGCCTCATTCATATAAAATAACAGTACAAAACCTCTTAAGCCTTTGGTCTTTTTCCTCCACCAGAATCCATAAGTCTCATTCTTTGTTTCTTGCATCTATCATTTTTGTCCTGGAGATCCTGAAAGCCCATATCCTATTTCTTCCTTTCTGATAGTTCCCCTTGTATCACCTTGCATTTTTGGGGGGTTTTGTGACGAAAAGAGCAGGCAGTAGTTGACGTGACTTGATACCTGTTAGTAGCCATCTAAATGTTGAGCATGCAGTGCACCCTGGTTGCGGAGTTTCCTCTGCAGTCGCTGGAGAGAGGACAGCATCTCCAGAAGACGAGGAGGTACGCTTGGCCCACAGCGCTTTCTCGCGTGAGCCAGTGCTAACGCAGGGACAGCACGTTCCCTCTCCACCGCTCGCTGTCTGTTCTCCCTCGCCCTGCCCTTAGCCCGAGGACTTTCAAAGCAATAGTTTTAAAAATGGCTTTTATTTTCTACAGATCTACCATCTTCTTTTTGTAAATTCTGTTAATATCGTTGGGATTACACTCAAAGCAAGGTCCTTCTCAGAAATGTCTTGGAAGATCCTGAATATCTTCTAAAAGAAAGTAGATATTTTCTAAGTGCACTCTGCTGCTTATAATGCAGTTTTATCTATCTTGCAATATTTATCTTCAAGATTATAAATAGTTCTTCAGTAATATTCATACAACCTAGATCACTTTCTTAATGTGTAGACAGTCATTGGCTATGCTGTGTGATGAGCACTAGCTTTTTAATGAAGTGATTTCTAGAATATGTTTATTGTCTTTTCTTAACTAAGACTTCTGTCGTTTTTTTCCAAATTAATTCACATTTAGCTTTCACCATTTTAGTGGTTTTAAACCTGTTTTTTCTTTATACCCGTTATCTAGTTTATAAAGAAAATACAGGACAAAACAGAAATGGCATACTAGGAAATTTTGCTCTGTTTTTTCTTCTGTTTATCCTTCAATGCAATTGAAATACAGACACACATTTGCTTTTCAAAATATAATGTGAAATGTAAATCATGCTAACCTTAATTTTTTGAAATCATGATTTGTTTTCATTACACAATAATCTTCAGTGGTGGACTTTAGTAAGTTAAATAGTATGGCACAATCCAGTCAGAAGGGTAGCATTTGAGTTTTTTCCAAGCCTGGTGAATAACAACTGGTCGGTTTAATTACTTGAAGCTGCACGATGTACTGTAGGCATATCCAAGCTATCAAAGCATGTCACGTTTTGTTTTGCATTCTGATCATCGTGCTTCTGGAACCAAATAAGAAAGGCTTACCTAGTGGCATCCCACACTTGGAACAGTGCTTCAGAAAATTCCATTTTTGGAGACTGTCTATATACTTGAGATTGCTGAGGATGACAGAAGTCATTTGGTCACGTTACGGTGGTGCGTACAAGTCGCAGGACAGAACTTATGCGCTGGAGTGGACCTCCTGGTGGAACCTCGTCCCTGTTGGAGTCCCCTTCAGCACCAAGCCCCACCGCGTCCCGGTGCGATGAGGTGGCCTCTGCCCTGTGCTGGCATCCCGTGCCCTGATCTGAGATCTCCTGGCCAGCTTCATCCAATGCTTGGGCTAGAGGAACTGATTTATGCTTTTGAGGCAAAGCTGGTGTCTCTCACCATAGCCTATCTCCCTGAAAGTACTATATGATATGCTTTTGGACACGTTTCAACTTTACTATACATGTAGCAGGATGTATTTCCATAGTTCCAGCGCTGAATAACACACTTGTCTTTACTTCCATGAGCTGATCTGTTTGTGTTTCTCACTGACTGTTGATGTGATTTCAAGCTTTTTTTTCATTTTGGAGAAATAGGATGATTCTCTTGCTTTCTGGAGTTTCTCTTTCAAACTTGGACGCTGTGTTGCTCAGTTATCTGCTGAAAGTCCTAGGAGAAATAAACTGAAGTAGAGCAGGGAAAAGGATGGGGAAAAACCAGGTCGCCCTCTCTTTCTCTGCTAAATACGTTCTCCCATCTGTCCCGAGGAGAGTTCTTGAGCGCTAACAGCGAGTGGCAGGAAGGATTCCAAAGGACATGAAGGTGAGAAGGAAAGAGCTCTTCAGACAACAGAAATAAGTACACACAACAAACACAGAACGAGCTGTGTAACCTTTACATCTATTCTGACTGGGTATCTTGCCTCTAAACCCTGTCTACAACCACGGAGGACAGAAAGGAGAAACTTCTTTCATCTGCCAGCCACTTATGTGGGAAAACGTGGTGCTAAAATACTCATCAGCTATTAAAGATTCAAGCAAAGTACAACAGATTGTTATATTAACGATAATTTGATTTTGATAGGTTCAGCCATTTCTCTGAGAGGGGGAGAGACTGTGGATCCATTCTCAGAGAAATAAATGCTATTTCTGGAATTTGTAATACCGTTAAGTTAGAGTAAGTTTGTAATGTTTACAGTGTGCTAATCTATGAGGAATATAGATTCACAGAGTTTTCATGACTTGCTGTGGTGGCTGGGACCTGCCTAGAAAATCCACGACTTCCAACTCTCATACACAGGCTTAACTATGAAGTTCATGTTTTCTGTGCCAAAATGGTGTCCTAAGGAAGCTTTACTGTTGAATTTAGCTTTGTGGAAAGCTATGTTGGTGTGCGAAACTCGCCATTGTGATAGCATCTACAGATTTGCGCTGTATGTTTCCAGGAGGTACAGTTTGCTTCTTACGTGCTCGAGTTGGTTGCCAGGACAGACTGATAAACCACAAATGTGACTGCCACGTAATTTATGCAGTGTAGATTAGCTTCACTGCAGATCTATACATTAACTGGTCCTTCATTGTTTTTTTTTTTTTTTTATCTTTTTCAGCTTTTTTGTTTCTGAATAACCACACTAGCTCTCCTCAGTGTTCTCTGTGTTTTTCTGGTGTTACCTGGCATTACCTTATGAGAACATCACATGGGTTCCACAATAACGGCGTGTTTCTCTGTCGCATGGTACGAGTTTGGGGGTAGTTTGACAAGTTGGGTTTGTAAATTCTTCCGTAATGGTCATAGTATGGGCATTCTGCAACAGTCAAAAATTAGTTCAGGCTAAAACATGCACGATGTTCTTGGCAGAGGTGAATTAAAGCAGTGCCACAGAAAATGCTCTGCTGATTCTGTGATGGGCAGACTTGCAAACATAGATTTGGAGGAGTAGAAAGAAGAGAGCAGATTTAGGAAGTTACGGTGTGAAAATTACAGTTCCTCTTAATTTCCTATTGGACTACCTGAGTGGCTGCGATGTACAGAACGGAAATAACAGACCTGAGCTCTGCTCGTGGGATGCTATCACTTTTACCAAGTTTTGGGAGGCGTTGCCTTGGATGAAAGTGTTTGGATCCATGTTGTTTGTTACACCTTATAATTCACTTCTTGCCTTTTCTGCTATACTGTCTGGTCTGACAGAAAATACGGTGCTTTATGAATCAATAGGCAGCATTGCTTGACATGTGTGAGTTCCTGTCTCAGCACAGTGTAAGGTATAACTGATAATAAATAATAGGCATTTGTGAAATGTACTGAAATAGTGACACACAAGCATAATGCTAAAGTAAAACAAGAAGACTGGTGCAACAGCAGCTGATAATGTCTTGGGGTGAAATATTGCCATAGGTACCCATAGAAAAAATCATTAATATGAAATATGGTTTTATTTTCCAAGAAATACATGCATAGATTCAATCTCTTCTTTCAGATAAACTTCTACCACTGGGAAGCACCAGAAGAAAACTTAAGTTTTTAAGTTTGTCAAATTTTTTTGTTCTCTCAATACTACAAATAGGTATTGCTGAGGGGCGGAGCAGATATTAAATAATATAGGAGTAAGAGTCTGGAGAAACAGCGATATATTACTTGATTTATTTTCTTCTTATGGTAAAAAAAAAAAACCCTAATTTTTTTGTGTTGGACAAAACACTTGATTGATCTACTAGTACCTCCTGATAAATATAGACCTTCCTTGTGGTGTGGTACGCTATAGTATACTCACATTTTCCATGTCGCTAGGATGGTGCACTTAAATAGGAATCGCGTTTGCTTTGATTTTTGACTCTTTCCAATAAAAGTGATTGACCAAAATGTGAGAAGAACTTGGAGTAAGAAGGCTGACAAGATTCAAGTCGGCCATTAAATGAGTTGAGGAGGGATGAGAGAGATACAGGTAGGAGGAGGCAGCAGTGCTGAGAGACCAGAAATGTACAGTTTGAGGTATTTTTTGACATTACAAACAACATCAGAGTAGGAAAAAGAACTGTTCCAAAACTTCCCAGTGGTGCAGAGACGACTTCTGTCGCTTCAGAGATGGGGCCCTGCCACGAATGGCAGAGTTCAGCTGGATGGCCAGTGCGACAAGGGGTTACAACTGCAGGGCTGGACTGACCGACATATCCGCCAGCCTCTTTATCTCAGCAGCCTCCCTCTCTGCAGCAGCAGCCGGCAGCTGGCATGCTGTCGTTAGCAGAGAAAGCACTGGGGACATGGAATTATTTTTTTTGTTGTTGTTGTTGCCATAATAATCTACTACATTAGGAAGCTGCCTACTTTGCTACTGTCTAGAACTTGTTTGGACTAGAAAAGGAGAGCTTTTATGGGTGGAATTAGGATGCCTGCACTCACTAGAACTGAATTTACCTTTATATGTTCAATGTAACGTTGTTTAAAGGCCTTCTGCTTTTATTTTCTAAGCCAGCAAGTTGCAGTTTATCATGATAGAGCAATTTATTTCAGGTTTCTCCACAAATACTATGAAGACAAAACATCTGCACGGCAGTTAATGGAATTAAATGCGAACCATTTTATCAATTTGCCCTGAATCAATCTGTACTCACGTGAAGAAAGAGGTTTTGTTGCACTTCCAATAGCTCCATGTGTCCAGCATTATGTAGTTCAGTTACTGCTAGGATGATGATTTTTCATTGTGCAATTGTCTACAGTGTATGATGCATCGTGATGCAGATCTCAGAAAAGGAGTCTTATTCTGAATAAAAATGTACTGCAGGTAGATTCCTACATATGTATATACTGAATAATTTCCATTTCATTGCGTATTTGCTTTGGTACAGTAACTTCTTGGATTCCTGTTTTATTGATTTCTGACATGACTAGCTGTCTAGACGTTGGCATGGAAAAGCAAGCACATTGTACCATCTGAAAGCATACCTCCTGAAAGGAGACATAAGGAGACATTAATCTCATTTTATCAGTAAAAGAAAACAGAAATCAATTGATTTTCTCTCATCTCAGGCACAGCTTTTATACTGATACAGGTTGATAAAGGGCAAGTGCAACAAAAATGTTTAAGAAATGACCTGCAAGGTCCTGCGCTTGGGCTGGGGCAATCCCAAGCACAAATACAGGCTGGGCAGAGAACGGATTGAGAGCAGCCCTGAGGAGAAGGACTTGGGGGTGTTGGTTGATGAGAAGCTCAACGTGACCCAGCCATGTGCGCCTGCAGCTCAGAAAGCCAACCCTATCCTGGGCCGCATCAGAAGAAGCGTGGCCGGCTTCAAGGGAGGTGATTCTCCCCCTCTACTCCGCTCTCATGTGTCCAGCTCTGGGGCCCCGAACATAAGAAAGACATGGACCTGTTGGAGCGAGTCCAGCGGAGGCCACGAAGGTGATCAGGGGGCTGGAGCTCCTCTCCTACGAAGACAGGCTGAGAGAGTTGGGGGTGTTTAGCCTGGAGAAGCGAAGGCTCCAGGGAGAGCTCCAGGCTTCCAGTACCTGAAGGGGACCTACGAGAAAGCTGGAGAGGGACTTTGTACAAGGGCATGTAGTGACAGGACAAGGGGTAATGGCTTTAAACTGAGCGAGGGTAGATTGAGATTAGATATAAGGAAGAAATTCTTCACTGTGAGGGTGGTGAGGCACTGGAAGAGGTTGCCCAGAGAAGTTGTGGATCGCCATCCCTGGAAGTGTTCAAGGCCAGGTTGGACGGGGCTCTGAGCAACGAGGTCTGGTGGAAGGTGTCCCTGCCCGTGGCAGGGGGGTTGGATTATTTATCATCTTTAAAGGTCCCTTCCAACCCAAACCATTCTCTGATTCTATGATCTCCTTTTATGATATTGGTGTGTAGTTTTTACCATAGTATCATAGTATTTACTGTATGTTCTTGAAACACGTACAATATAGTTGTAA
The DNA here is from genome assembly GCA_013400755.1 of Pelecanoides urinatrix. Taxonomy (NCBI): domain Eukaryota; kingdom Metazoa; phylum Chordata; class Aves; order Procellariiformes; family Procellariidae; genus Pelecanoides; species Pelecanoides urinatrix. The sequence goes on along the minus strand of VZTQ01006195.1, from coordinate 78,138 downwards.
AGGAACAGTTGCTTGCTGCCTTTTCAGTATATAAAGAACCCTATAAAGAGCTATCTGAAAATTAGAAACATTTTGTGCTGCTACTTCATTTCAAAAAGCTTTAATGAACCCTGCTGACATTGTACAGATGCGGGTAATAATTGCATAATGATGGACAACTTCATTAGGTTAGAGTGAAAGTTTTCTTTCATAACAATAATGCAAAATTAGCTCTTCCGTTTTACTGGATTCATTATTACCAAGGTAATTGGAGGGTCTGAACCTGTGCTGAGCCCAGAGCATTCTGGAGCTCATGCCACAGAAATGAGGTCTAAGGGAACTCTACACCATTCAGAAGGCATTCAGTCCTTGTAGGTTCAAGGGTATTTTCAGGTCTCTGTTCCTTAGAATGGTATACTAAGTCAAGTTATGTATTATCATTTAAAGTTAATCTTTATCATAGACCTAATCATCCAGTTAAGACTGAAGTTCTCTTTGTCAGCTGCTATGTACTGCAGTGTTTCTCTTTTTTTAAGCAGAGAAGAAAAGATAGGGAGAAAAGAGTTACCAAAATGAACAAGTTAAAAGCATCCTATCCTATATTGCTTAGATAAGCAATCCTCTTGCTTATCTGTGGATTATTTTATTTTGTAATTTTTCTGAGGGGGATAAGGAAAGAATGAAAAACAATCAAGTATGACATGTGGAAACTCAAGAAGAGGTTGACAAGGAATACAGAGCCAAGGCAAAGAAGAGAATGGGAGAGAAAGAAGTGCTAGGCAGGAGGAGCTGGACAGCACACTAATCCTGTGGGAAACAAATTCCGGATGACTCTGCATCGATCCTAATTGCCACAATCACTGTTTGTCACTAGCATGTCAGACTGTCCTTAGGCAGTTACAGCTCTGAGAGCCGGCTGCTGGAATTAAAGATCAATGCCGTTGGAAAAGGCAAGGCTTTGAAGACCTGACCCAGAGTTCTTCTCAGCCTTCCAAATCTGACCATCACTTCGGAAACTCCCTTTGGATTCAGGCTTTGGAGGAAGTTTGGTCTGTTTCTGTCAGGTGAGGAGGTAATGTTAGTAACCTACACACTTATTGCCTCCAGGGTCTTTGCATCTGCAAGAGATTGTGAATACCCAACGAAGACACTGCCAGCCTCAAGGTGGCTTGTAATACAGCCATCTACTTTTCATTTAGACTTCAGTGCCAGCTTTCAAATCTTTATTAAACCGTCCTTAAGAGACTTGAATGCGTGTTCCCAAAGACTTGCAAACGTATATGCAGACTATTACTGTTCAAATGTTGCAGAAAGCAACATGGGGACTAATTTACCTAGCTAGGAAAGTAAAATCAAGTAAATCCAGGTCCTGGATACAACATAGCAAAACTTCTGGGAAAACAAGCAGCGTGAGACACTTCTGTTCCTGCCCTGATCTTCAAAAACTAGAATTTTGTCCTGCAAAATCAAGTTCCCATGAATTTTCGTAGCAATAGCATTTGCTTTTAAGAGGAATAGGTAGTGTACGCTAGCGGAAGTATTTGCTTCATACATACAGGTCCGTGTTGTTGAGAAGCTGTGCTGGAGAGCGCATCCAGGCATCTGAGTCTGGTGGCTCAGCGCGGTAGCTCTCCCCAGGCACTTAGTCCAGCATTTGGAGTTCCTTCTCTGCCCAATATTGTAGATGTATTTCATAATACCGGTGTTTTCCTATGGATATGCTAAAAGCACAGAGTAGGTAATATAATTTTTCTGACTTCGATATCTCTGTCTGTATTGGCATCTCTTCTTGCAGCTTCAGATAACCTTAGATTAGTAGATTTTACTCATCTGGGCATACACGGTTCCCTTACCTCACAACCTGGAACATGTTCCTATTTCTACTGTTCATACTGCAGCTTTCACATAAACAGAAATAGCAGCATATTGACCATCAATATGAGTAGACTGAGTTAGAGCAGTGTTTCCTCTGTCATAAAATCAAGCTGTTCTTACGCACCACAGATGGAGACACCTCTCTGCTGATGGATAAATGGCGTGGCACTCAGTGTGAGATTTGCACGGTTTCTATTAATGGCTGAGTGATTGGGAGTCCCACTGTAGGAGTTCATACATGAGTGTGTGATCAGCTGAGGACCTCATTCCTGTACATTAACACACGAGTGCTCATTTAAGAGGTTCTCAGCCCATTTGCCTTATTCTGTCCCCTCTCAAGCAAGTTAGATGGGTAGGAAATTGGAATATTTGTGTAAAAACCAGACGAGGCAGGTAATCCTAGGGAGGCTCGTCCGTAAGTATTCAGTTATTACAATCATCAGCACTTTCACAGTGTATACAAGGGCTTGGTTTCTTGAGGGCTGTCACAACTATAGAGCTCCTAGCATCCTTATTGTGCATCCTTTATGGTATGCAGGACCTAAGGGAGCGGTGTCTTTGCTGTGCCCCAGTCATCAGACCTGGCTGAGGCTACCTGGATGCTGCACCTCGCCAGCCATGCCGCCTTCCCCAGTTGCTACTACTGTGGTAATTTACTCTGCGATCATGTATTTGGCTCTGTCCTTATCCCAGTTGCCCGAGTTCTGGTTTTGGGAGGGAGGGATGTGGGGTCACAGAGTATTGTGGCTGGGAAACATGTGCTTTCGAGTTTGAAGCAGAGGGCTTTGAGTTATCCCATTGCATAGGTGGACTGCAGTACTCTGGAGATGAATTGGGTTTGTTTGTGGTTATCAGAGTAAGTGGATAACATTCTGTATTTAAGTGTTTCTTTAGTGGTTGACTTAAGCAGGAGAGTTTTCAAAGCAAGTAGTAATTATACACATCTCTTAACTATGATCACTGTAAATTAATGATGGTAAGCTAGCCTTGCCACCCTTAAATTTTGAGATCTGCGTATCAGTCTGTTTTCCAAAGCTATCTCTTCCCCCTTAGGGAATGGATCCTTTTAAATCTAGTCAAGGTCTGTATTGTCAGGCTGGATCCCCTTAACAAACTATTCTGTTGAGCTGGTGGAGGTCAGAGGTGGAACATGAAAACAAATGTCTCTTGCGTTGTCCCTCCAGTGTTTGTAGACTGGGCTGCCTCCAGCCCTTGTTGGGCTTGCTGCTTACTTTTCCAACAGTTTGCTGTTAGATTAAACCAATGTATACATTCAGTTAACATAACTCATCAAGAGGTCACAGCGTATTCATAAATTATTACAAGGCAGAACTTGTTATTTGATACCGAGCCCCTTCAGTTCCAGATGAAATTGATGGAAGCTGCAAATGTTGCGTATTTCTGAATCATAGCCGCTAAGACATTCTTTATTTATTTTTGCTCTCAAAGACGGCTGGTAACAAATGATAAATGATGTCCTTACCACAAAAAACCCACACCTCAAACTCCCAAGAACCCCCAAATAACTCCATTGTCAGTTAACTGATATTTGCAAGTCACATCTCCTTAAATGTTGAGAAGAATGTATGAGGAACAATCCTACTGTCTCAAGAGATCTCTTCGTATTGGTGGTGAGATCCAGGTGATTACATTGGCATAATGGCAAAGAAGGAGCAAGAGAAGACGGTACTGGATGGAGAAGGTAACGCTGGAAGATGCACATTGAAAGACAAGTTGATGCAATGAGAAGCCCACGCTTTGTACAAACGTGATCTCGGAACGGGCTTCTCTGGAGCACGATATCTTGGCAGTCTCTGTAAGTGTAGGATCTATTGTCAGCTGCTGCCTTTTCTTCTGGCTTACAGAAGTGTTAAGCTATCATCTCCACAGGCATAACTCTCCCACTCTCTGCCTATAACAAAACCACCTTCCTAAATCACCAAGACCTAAGGCTTTGCCCTGTTTTCAAGAAGGGATTAATGAAAATCTGCACTACTGTACCTGAAACCTGCCTCCATAAGGAAAAAGAAAAATCTTTAAATGTCAGGCTTTGCTGTTTTTACAGCATATCCAGGAAAGAAGCTCTTGCATTGCTGTATGCATGCTCAATTGCCATGCACTGCATGCCCACCGTAGACAATTATTACCGTTTGTCTCGTTTGTGTCAGTTGTTATTTTACAACAAAAAAAAATTTTGTAACAAGTTGTAAATGCTTTCAGTTGGTCAGCCTGTTGTGAACTGAATGTGGATCTTCTTCAACCATGCTTGGAAAGCATTGAAATTTTTTTGAGAATAGTCTTCATTCTTTGGGTTGGAATTTCATTTACTCCAATTCTGTAAAATAGGACTCCACAGAAGGCTAAGAAAAAATGTCAGGACTCTCCTCTGTAGGATAGAAATATTTTCCAATAGGTTGTTTTATTGTATTCAGAGCATACTTGTGTTGTTTAGGATTCACATAATATTAACTGCTAACAGTATTTGACAGCGTACTCCTTTTGTAGTGTACGTGCTAAAAATAGCCTCAAGGTGAACTTGAGAAATAGGTTTGATTTTAATGGTTGATTAAAATAATTTAGAATTAATTGAAAGGACTTAAATTGATGTTAATTCACAAAGTGAAATTTGAAAAATATTATGACTTAAGATAGTGCATCTATTCGGTAATAATAGATGTGGAAGAAATTACAAATTCTCCCTGTGGCCTGAGATGACAGTTGCATTTCTGTGTCAGAGTATTCCTGTCCAACCTGATCTGGATCACTCCCTCCCTCACCATCACCTCTGTCACTGGATCTCTCATCGTTCAGACTCAAATATCAGACCTGGCTTTTTACTTACTCTCATTTGTTAGGTAAATCTCAAAAGAACATTAAAATTGAGAAACCATGATCTTGCTTCTGTGCTGAGGGGATGGGAGATGAAGCCAGAGAACATGGCAGGAGGTAGTTAAGCACAATATTGAGGGTTGCGTTATTAACTGTGTAAATAATGAGGATGGAAGTGAGCTCAAAATTATATAGGGCTGATGTTTTAAAAACTCAGTTAAAGTTGTGTGTGTGACAATATAAGGCAAATATTCACAGATCTTCAAGTGATCTTCAAAGCCGTTTATCGATCATATCGGTCAAAATTTGCAAAACCAGGAGCATAGCGTTAAGTTTTGAAGTTGTCTCTGAGACAAGTGACTAGGCATTCGGAAATGCTGCCGGCAGGAGAGCAACTCGCCCCCCAGGCTGGTGACGCCTGGAGCAGTCAACCTGGAGGTTTAAGTCCCAGGCAGTTAGTTGTTTGGATGACTTTTTATTTAGTGATTCTCATCCAGACAAACACTGTATTTCATGGTTAAAAATCCAATTTCCAAGTTGTTAAAGATAAAACTGCACCCAGAAGAAAGGTCTTAGTTAATTTCTGATTTCTCTTGTTAATGTGTTATGAAGGTAAAGAGAAATAAATTCAAATTATTTCAAGACTTTAGGGAAAATGTTTCCTGTGTAATAAACACCACAGGTTTGTTCGTTCAAATGTACTGGGATGGAAACTGATTTCTTGGTGAAAGAGCAATTGCTCGTTGTAAATGAGTGGCAGCAGTCATTGTCAAATCCACATTTTTTTTCTTTGTAAACTGAATGGTCCTGGGTAGTAGTGATACTAACTTGAAATGGCATTGCCTGAGGCAAATAATACCCTGTCTGATGTATTTGATTTTGCAAAAATGACAAGCTGAGTTACATTTTTACTTTCACTTATATTAATGGTTCAAGAAAAGGGAAGATAAGAAACTGAAACAGATTATTAAATCTGCCTTTTATTGTGGTATCACTTAAGGTAAAAGCTAGTGATGCCTTAAGGAATCTTTTGGAAAAAAATGTAGTATTTAGTACTATATAGAGAAAAATAGAATATATAACGTTTTTAGATTTACAGCAACTGGGGGTTTTGGTAGAGCATTTGGTTAAATATCTAATGAATAATTCAGGGTCACTAAGTTATGAACCCTGTCATATAGACTAAAAGTCAACTTTCAGGGCCTTAGACAAAGAGAATACACAGCATTTAGCTAAACATTGACCGAACCGGGAAGTTAGTGTGGTGGGAGGGGATGCTGTGATAAGCCTATGAACCTTTGAAGGGCATCAGCTCTTGGCTGAAAGAGGGAATGATTTAATTCTGATAGATTTTTTTTTTTTTTTTTTTAAATAGTCAATATTAAAATCCCTCACCAGAAGCAGTAAGCCTATTATATTAACAAAACACTAAGTTATACGAGCAGAAGCATTTTGATATAAGCGTATAGGTGGACTTCAGGACCTTCATGTCTATACTCTATAATTTTGTGAAATGGTTTTGTTGAACCAAGTATCTGATGCATTTTTGATGCTGTACTTCTGCCAGGCGTGATAGTGGATATGAACTGGAAAACAAAGGGGAGGATGTTTCCCTGATGAGCTTGCAGTCTTAATTAACAAGACTTAACAAAAACAATTACCACAGATAAAGGTTAAAAAGAGATAGGAGAGATAAAAGTGAATCTCAAATAGGGACAAGAATTAAAGCAGAGATGTTAATGTTCAAGAACATTTTCCCTCCACTGAGAACAGCAGACATTAATACAAATGCTTTTCAGAGCTGCAAATGGCCTATTTTCATCCTGGATCTCTTGATCTACATTTTCAGAAACTTAAATTTTGGATTTCAAAGCCAAATAAAGAATTTCAGAGACTTACAGAATGGTGCATTGTAACACATGTCACCTTTCCAAGTAGACGCATTTTGAAGACATTTTGGGTGATACAGAAATCTCTAAAAATAGCAGTATGTTGCAATTGGAAATAACTTTTTTTTTCCCCACCTCAGTGTCACCCTAGCGTAGGCAATTATCTGATATTCCCCATTTGACATAAAGGCCCTGGATTGGGAATCCTGTAGCTTGTAACAATTGAGTAGATATGCCTGCTCTAAGGGAAACTATTCACAAAAATTACAGGTAATTTTATCTGAGTGAAAAGAAATAGCAACGATCACTTAAAGTTTCAGAGCTGTTCAGTACCCTTCAGTCGGCCTTTTCTTGTGGCAGACATCTCCTTCAAGTAACTTTTTTGTTGATATATGCTGGTACGATTGTGGTTTTGGGGTACAGTTTTATTTATTTATTTGTTTATTTATAAGAGGCAATAGAAATGTGGGGGGTTTTTTATGGTGATCTGGTCTTTCATAGGGCTTATTGAGTCTCTCAGGATCTAGGAACCAGGAAACATTAGCGGTGAGAATTTTGTGATGTTGAAAAATTGATCTCTGCAGCTTCTTGCAGCTGAAATGAGTTTGGCTTCGTGCACTGAAGTTAAATTGATGTGATAGCTGTGACTGGTTTCGTCACCAATAATTCTTGCCTTGAGCAGGATATTAAAAAGGGCAAATGAATTAAAACGAGAACTGCTACTGACTGCGGATTTTTATTTGACTTTCTTAATGTTAAATTAATTGTTGACAGTGATTATTTAGGTAGATTGGTTTTGTGCTGTAGTTTAAATTAAGCCATTGTCATATTACTTAGCATGCAGAAAAGATCCTTCCAAATTTTGAAAAGGTCACTACTGTTAATCATTTCAGGAAGGCAATAAAATATTCTAGTAATGACTCAGCTGAAAGGAATAACCAAGATTAAAAACTTCTTAGTGCTTAATAAATATAAGTATGGTATAAGGGGGCATACCGAAGAGAAGCCTTTGCTGCGGTGTTCGTATGGAAGACTACCGGGTAGAAGTGTTTGCAGCTATTTGTTAGTTTTGATTAATTCATTTTGTCAACCCTTGTGACAAAGGTATTCAACGAACCATGTTGTATAGCTGAAGAATATTATTTGGGGGGGGGGTGTTATTTGGTTTTAGGTTTTTTGACTTACTGCCATGATGAAAAAATTGGAGATTCATGTTAGGTTAGATTTTGGACTCCTCAAATTTCAGAGGTGTTTGCTATAGTAGGTATTTGTGGTTGAGTTTGATTTTGATGGGCTGCGGAGCTCCCAGTGACTTCACTTTGAGTAAACTGAGAAACTTCTGCATATTGAGACCCTTCTGATTTTCCAGCTGGGTACCCCAAACTGGAATCAAACTTTATGCTTTTTAAGGTTTTCATCAATAATATTAGAATGTCTTTCGTGCTACTGGAAATGGCATTCGCTTTGGTAAGGTCTTGGTAAAGAGGAGTCAGTACAGACCAAAAGAAGGTATGAGCACATAGGAATAGTAGGTACCTAATGCAACCATTCCTGTTCAAGAATTATTACAAATGTATTTTCCATGAGATACTTTCTTTATTGAAAAATTGTTACAGGTCTCATAGGAATAAGATCCTATTTTCATTTTAAGACTCTTTTATTTTTAATCATTTTTAGTCATCCTTTCAGGATTACAAAATTATTTTTGAAAATAATCCACTAATTCTCTGCAGCTTGGTATTTATGTTAAATAGGACATGTAGGTATAGTACAAATAAAAGAATTGACAAACTATGAAGTTTAGCCGTGCCACTAATGAGGTCTTCCTTCCTCTCACCCCCAAAGTCTGTGAATCCTAACTAATGAGGAGTTCCTTTAGTTTACAGAACACATGAGCGGAATAAATATTGAAGGATTTAGCATAATAACATTTATTTATTGTATTTTTGAATGTCTAGCCCACGTTTAATTGTATTTTGTATATACCCAATGATCATCTGTTTGCTATTGAGCATTCTCTTCCGCACAAGCTAAATGATGCACTCAGCTTACGGGGTGCTCGTGGTCCACAGGGCGAGAGGAACTCCTCATCCAGCCCAGATCCTGCCCGAAAGGTGCACGGTTTCCTGTTCTGATAACCTGCTCAGCTGTGGAGCACACGGACGAGTATTCCTATGGGTTTAGAATAAATTGTCCTTAGTGTCAGAGCTTCAGCTACTTGATGGACTATTCGTATTTGGTAAATATTGTGGTCTAGAAGTTTCTTCTAATAGCCTACACTTTTAGTCGTCATTTCATCCCATTATTCCTAGCAATGCTTTTATCTTTTACCACTCTAATATGTTTTTTCTTCTTGTATTAATACCTGGAAACAAATGTTGACAATCAACATAACTGTATTAGCTATAACATGCCTAAAAGATGACTGTTTTCTTATTTTCATCTTTCTTTATACTAATCCCACGGGGCCTTTTATGCTTGTTTTCTATTTCCTTTCAAACCTATCTATCCATAGCACAGACTGTCATTGCAGGTGTCAGCATTGTGTTTGTTTTTCTATGCCTGGAGTATCCCTATCGTACTAATTTTCACTGATAAACAAGGGAATTTCTAATGTTTTAGACATATGATCTAAGGAATCCGATTTCATTTGAGTGTCCTGCTGTTCCAGCATCTCTCGGGCTAATGCATTTTCCTGTAGACTAGTTGTTTAGCTGAGATTTTAATCAGCTGTAGCATCTATTTTTTGTTCCTGCTTTGACCAACCTGTACCTTGTAGAGAGTGTATGAATCGGCATTCAAGCTGAGGTGGAACATATTGACTTCACGTTTCTAATCTTGCATTTAATTTTTAGGAACATGGGGGACATCTTCATATCTTTCAATATTTTTAAGATACTGGCTAGCTTATTTAGCTTTTAAAACAAATTTTTTCATTCCACTGCAGTAATCCTTTCCTGAACTGGTTGGGTTGAGCCGTTTTGATTGGTGTGACATGTGTGGACCTCCTGCTGCTATGCTTGGATTTACGTTATATGCAGAAGATTAATCTCCAGGTCATCAAATTTAAGTCTTCTGAGGACAGACCAAGAGGAATTTTCTGTGCTGAATGTTTCTGAGTTGCTGTTTGTACAGAAAAGTGCCTTACCAGCATTCAGATAGTGGTTCTCCTTCCTCTTCACCTGTGTCTTTTGATTTGCAGTAGTCAAAGTCATTGTCTGTGGAGGCCAGCCCGCACGGGGCACGGCTGTGTTGTTTTGTCCCTGGTGTCCCAATGGGAAGTGGTGGCATTGGTCTGCACTGCCGATGGAGAGCAGCAGGAATGGAAGTGGCTCTTTGCTCCCGTGGTCTTCATCTCGCAGCTTGAAGCAGGGTCGGTGAACATCATGGTTGGGTCTTAGGAGCAGAGTTATCACTCAGGTTCATGCTTTGATACTTGGGGGGCTTGGATAATTTCAGGGTCCTGGAGACTGGAAGCAAGACCTTTAGTCACTCTGGATGCTCAGTGAGGAGTGGGTGCTAGCAGCAGACGAGCTCTGTGTCCAGAGGGACGTAGGTAAGAGGAGACAGGCCGATGGCAGGAGGAAAGAGCCAGAAGTTATGTACATGATGTGTCACGTTTGCTACTTTAATTCAGAAGCAGCACTGCTTCTGCTTCTCTGGGCTGAGAGAGCCCCTCCTGTGCAGCGTGTCAGAGTCCTGTTTTCCAGAAGAGCCCCTCACCGTGCCGTCTGTCTGTCTGTCTGAGGAAGCAGCCTGACGTCAGCCACACGAAGGAGGCGTGTGGCTGCTGGAGCACTGAGCTTCCTCTCGTCTGGAGAGGCTGCGAAGGGACCAGGCACGGAGGTGTCTCAGGGCACCAACAAAACGGGCAGCTACCCCCAGGGGCAGAGGGAAGAGGGCAGCAGCTCTCCTGCGGCGCTGCCAGCGCAGGGGATGGAGGGGAGCTGCACAGGACTACCCCTCCCCAGGACCCTCCCCGAGAGCCCGGGGTGTGGGGGTGCAGGACAGTCCCTGCCACCAGCAGCAGGACAAAGCCCCGCTCTGTGCCATGCGCTGGAAGAGGAGAAGTTCTCTGGTGTCGTGGTTTAACCCCAGCCGGCCGCTGAGCACCACGCAGCCGCTCGCTCACTCCCCACTGGGTGGGATGAGGGAGAGAACCAGAAGGGTAAAAGTGAGAGAATTCTGGATTGAGATAAAGGCGGTTTAACAGGTAAAGCAAAAGCCGCGCACAAGCAAAGCAAAACCAGGAATTCATTCACCGCTTCCCATCGGCAGGCGGGTGTTCAGCCATCCCCAGGACAGCAGGGCTCCATCACGTGTAACGGGGACTTGGGAAGACAAACACCATCACTCTGAACGTCCCCCCCTCCTTTTTCTTTGCCCAGCCTTATATGCTGAGCATGACGTCATATGGTATGGACTAGCCCATTGGCCAGCTGGGCCAGCCGTCACGGCCACGCTCCCTCCCAGCCCCCTGCACACCTGGCAGGGCACGGGAAGACAAAAAGTCCTTGAGTAGCGTAAACATTACCTAGCAACAACCAAAACATCAGTGTGTCATCAACATTATTCTCACACTACATCCAAACCCCAGCACTGTACCAGTTAATAGGAAGAAAATCAACTCCATCCCAGCCGAAACCAGGACATCTGGCCATGTCAGAAGAGGGAAATAGAAACACCCTTCTCCCTACGATCGTACCCAGCTTGCTGCCCGCGCCTCCGCATCAGCCCCAGCAGCGTTACCGCTCGCTTGCGCTGCTGCGATGAAGCGCAGGCTTTCCTTCACGGCTGAGGAGCTGTGAGCTGGCTCTGCCAGGCACCGTGAGAGACCCCAGGTACTCTGCCGCAACGTCGTTTTTAAGGTTACAGTAATTAATGTACAAATTCTCCTGTAGCCGGGGTAAGTCCCAGAATGCGAGAGGCAGCGTTGCGCTGGGACATGTGCATCTGCAGGAGCATGTGTTTTGACAACTCCCATATGTTGCCACCTACATAAGGAAATGTAATTTCTGCCTGATACGCCTTAATCCTTCCTCGGTGAGAACGCTCATGTTTCGCAAGGCACTTTACTATTGACCAATCTTCCACCGCTTCATACATCATCGTTCCCGATCTGTCATGTCATTTCTAGGGTCTGTTGATATATTTACAGTATCGTAGTCTCTGCTGTTCCCGATGCACCAGCACTGCATATGTTTTCCGGGAATGTTTAAGCCCCAGTGTGTTAGGCAGGGCGCTCGGGAAGCTGTGTTACGGGGAGGCTCTTTGGAGAGCAGGAAACCATCCTCTGGGGAGTACCTGAGCAACACGTGTCATCTCCTCATCCATCCCCTTCTGCGCTGAAGGTTTCACTTGGCTGTCACCAAGAGATTATCCCAAAGTACAAATCAAATCCATGAGAAGAGATTGAATTTACTTCTTTTTTTTTTAAGCTGAATTCATCCCAAGTTTTGTTTGTGGGCTTGTGGTTTTTTTTTTTATTGGCAGACCAATAAAAAAGTATTGCAGGGCACCATGCTGTGATTGAAGCAGTAGTAGACCGAATCCAGTAGTTAACACCAATTGCTGTTTAGGTTCATCTACTATTTTTAATTGGTCTTTTGTCCCTTAATAAACTGTCTGTTGTCCTGTGGATCATGCTGTTAAGTAGTGCAGTGTGTATACTTCATTTCTCCATTCTCAAAATATCTGTGTATAAAACAACTATGGCTAAAACCACAGTCCCTGATAGAGCACCACTGGATTTTGGGGAGCTGGATTTTATGAGTTTTGGAAAATAATTTGCTTTTCAGTGTAAGTAGTCCTTCAGTTAATGCATTAACTTTTAAGGACTGAAAATATCGGTGGAGTGTCCAGATGGAGTAAAAGTGAAAACTCTTTCGGTTTTTTTGTTGAAATAAGAATTGGAAATTTGGCCAGTCCAAAATTTGAGTTGCAGCATGATTGTGGGCACTTGATGATCTCTGGTAAAAATGAGGCTGAAAAACAGAAGGTTGCACCGTAAACCAGAATTCGTTGTTCTGCTTCCAACAGAAATTAGCCAAACTGCTGCCTCGTTTTGCCAGGGTTGTTGTCAGTGCCTGTTGGTACGCTGTTATCACAACACAGCATGAGAGGTAACATGCAGTTTCCATGATGTATTTCATTTGTATGTTTTTTCTTTCAGAAGTTCATCGTCAACCCATAAATTCTTTTATGAATTTTAGTAGTTTTGCACTAATGGAATTAATAAATATTGCAGATAAAAATTATTCATATCTGTATGACTTGGTTTAGTGAATGTTGTGGTCAGGATTTATGGGCATCAAGTGTACCTAGTTTGTTGACCTCCAGCCAAAACCATGGAAAAAAAATGTGGTGGAAGCTCACTTTGGCATAACCACAACCAGCAGTTTCCACCGGGCGCTGGTGTAAATTAATTCACTGTACATGATGAGAAAAGAGTGGGAGGGGACGTGAGTACAGTGTGTTGGAGACTTCTGCCTCATCTTGGTCGCTAACTGATACCCAGTGTAGAGGATTTCCTCTTTGTCCCTCCTTGGTGGAGGGACCAGCCAGTCGTCGTGTTTCATGGCTGCCTTGGGACTGCAGTATTTGCAGATACCAGTCAGGTGAGGAAATTCTTGTCTTGATGCAGTGCTCCGCAGAACTCGCTGCTCTCTCTGCTGGGTGAAGCTGGTTGTGTGGAACACCCAACGTCACCTTCTCTGGCCAAGGAAGAGGGGGAGACTCTGACGAATCCTGATGAGCCTCCATTGCCCACCCCAAAGTGGTGGGGCAATTCTGGAAGCAGAGAGTCACGAGAGATTTATTTTTTTCTTATTTAAATGTATTCACGGATGATTTTTTCCCTTTGAGAAGCATGACTGTTCAGATGATTCACTGTTGCGTTCTTGTAGGAATTTCAACGCCACAGAATAAGCAATCACAATAGCGTGTACTCGTGTTGCAGCTTGTTTACTTGAGAAAATATTCATCATGCAAATCGTAATTCATTAATCCGTATGCATCTTTTCAACTGTAATTGTTAAATTAATTTTAGAATATTTTTAACCAATTTCATGGTTATGATCCGCATGTCAGGTCTGTGTATAGACATCGCACTTGAAGAATACTTCCATTGAAAAGCCTGTGCTTTTGCTGAAACGCTGAGCTACTTTAATATTGAATTATTGATATTAGGCCAACAGAATGGATAGATACTTTTGCCTACAGCACTAGAAGCATATTGTTTTATACATTGTAATCTATTACAGTAATAATTTTCTTGTTCTTTCAACACATATCTATATTTGACTGGCTAAGCAATATTTTTGCTTGTAATCTCTACGTCCAGAAAGGCAAATATAACATTTGAGAAGCCTGGGGAAACATCCTCGGAGCAAATCACTTGCATTTTCACATGTTACTTTTATGAGATGCTACAGAATTTTACTGTGAAAAAATGTGGTAGACAGAAAGAAGCAAGGTAAGATACTCATCAAAAAGGTGTTGGCTTTTGTGGTTGTTTTTAATCTATATATAGAAGAGGAACAAAGCAAAGAGTTGCATTTCTAGCAGTCATCCTAGTGGTCTGGAGATGGCTAAATGCAATATTGTCGGGCTGAAAGTTGACGCTTTTTTCAGGCTTTGAACGCAACGCTCAATATTACCGTTCTGAGAAAATGAGGCAGTTATGAGATGCTCTGCCGTACTGCAAGTAGTGACGTTATAGCTTCAGGATTGTGTCAGGTTCAGGGACCTCACTTCAAGAAGAAGAATTTGAGAGAATCTGAAAGAAAATGGCAGAAATAGCAAACGTTGCCTATCAGGAAAGATTAAAAATTGGTGTTACTTACTCTAGAGGCATTTGCTTACTTTTGCTTACATAAAAAGTTTCAGGAGAAGGAGTCTTGCTTCCATGACTGCTGCAGATGGGGCAAGAGATAATTAGCCCGTCCTGCAGCAAGGGGGACATTCAGAGAAGCTTCGGTGGAAGGGTGATGAAGAACTGAACTCCATTGCCTGGACAAGCTGTAAGGTCTTCATTGCTGGAAGACCTGAATCGTTTGTTGAATGCAGCTGGAAAGTTTTGGATTTAGTTGAACCTACTTTGGACTGTGGGAAGAGAGCAGATGACTTCTTGAAATCCTTCACAGATGTCTTTCTGTTCATAAAAGAGGTATGTTAGATATTCAAGGGAACTTCTTGTTCACAGTTGTTTCAGTGACAGCACTGAAAGAGATCTTCTGTGACAATGTAATATGTATAGTAAAATAACAGGAGTGAACATAAAAGAACAGTCATCTTAAAAAATACTACTCATTTCTCTACTTCTTCTTATCTATTATTCTACTACAAAAAACAAGAGAAATGAGACATCTGATAACACTACTGCTGTGTAACGATGTTCTCCACTGTAAGTCATTGTATTAAACCTCCCACCTTTTGCCTATTTGGTGTATGTTGGTACAAATGACTGTGAGGTATAAAGGCTGTATCTGCACTGAAAAGAAGCCGGCACGGGTATATAATGCAGTGAAAAAGGAGGATTGTAGCATTCACATTACTGCTTTTACCTAAGTTCTTTTCCTGAAAAATCTCTCTGTTGGATGCACTGCTGGTCTTGCAGTTACCTTGCGCAGAGTACAGTGGCTTCGTAGTAATTGTAATTAAAGTATATCCCTCCGTACTCGCTATGAAGGGGTAAGGCACCTTACATATGTATCTGGTGTTTTGAACCATAGGTTGGAGTGGAAAATAATTGCTGGGAGGATTGATGATTGCAGTTATGTAAGACAGCGCAGGTCACGTATCTCATTTTAGTTGCCCTTGCGGTCACACTGTGGTGGTGTTAAACGTGTCAGCGATGCCAGCGGGATAACCTTCCCGTCCTCAGTGTGACTGTTCCCTGGGCAGATTTATTGAGCTCCAGGCCACACACCATGGAAAGCTCAAATCCTCCGGGTCTCTTCAGTGGGCTCATTTTATTTGTTGGGATTTTTTCTTCTTTTTACATAGAGGTGCTGCTGTGACCTCTCCTGCCTCCCTTCTCCAAATATTTATCATCTGTATTGTTGGAAAAGCTGGATTCCGTTAGCAGCCCCTCCACGGTGTGTGTCCCTTCTACCTGATGAGACCAAAGTCCTCTCTCCAGAGCAAGGAGATGATCTGTGAATTTATTTTTTTTTAAGTGTAGATCCTTAATTAGAGAGGAGGAAAAAAAAGGCATACTTGAACAAGACAGTGCAACATCTGCTGTGGACTAAAAGTAGAGAAACTGTTATCAGCTTTTTAGGTTTTCCATGAGAAAAAAATATTATTCTTCTGCAATAGGTAGAGGTACACAGTCTGACTTAGTTCGGTCTTTAAGGTCTGTCACCTTGATGACTATAGGGAAAGCTATCGTTGATAAAGTCAAGTTTTGTCCGTGTTAGCAAATAATGGTAATAGGAGGCTCAATGAGAGCAAATCTGGAGAGTGGTGAGGAACCAGTGTCTGCAGACATCTGGTTTTACTTTGGGCTGGTTCCATAAACTGAGTGCCCGTTAGGGCTGGAGAGCCCTGGGTGCGTCTGGGGCACATTCCAGTCTCACCTGAGAAGCTCCAGTTTGTGTTCCTCAAGACTGCCCCAGATTGCAACCAAAATACTGTTAATGGGGACAGCTGGGAGAGTTGCTTCAAAAGTCAGCTCCCAGTGAACAAGAACAGGAATGTGGGCATACACCTGGTGACACCGATTGTTGGACATGGATCGTGATCCCTTCCAGCAGAATCATAGAATCACTAAGGTTGGAAAAGACCTTTAAGATCATCAAGTCCAACCGTCAACCCAACCCCCCCATGCCCACTAAACCATGTCCCCAAGCGCCTCATCTCCACGTCTTTTAAATCCCTCCAGGGATGGGGACTCCACCACTGCCCTGGGCAGCCTGGGCCAAGGCCTGACCACTCTCTCAGGAAAGAAATTTCTCTTAATGGCCAACCTAAACCTCCCTTGGCACAACTTGAGGCTGTTTCCTCTTGTTCTATTGCTAGTTACTTGGCAACTAGAAGATACCTTTATCTTCTGCTTCAAGCAATAGTGGTAGAAACCACGGCACCTGTTTCTCCAAGTGGGGTCAGTGAGTATCCGTGTGCCTTGCATGGTGTTGTCCATCATCCGTATTTCTTCTTCCTCGCTTACAATTAATATGAAGGTTTTTTTGCATGATACAGAATGTGGAAACTAGTGTCGTGAATTGCCTTTGTACTCTCACCTCAAGAATAATAACTGAAATAAAAATAAGATGAGGTAGTCAGCTACAAATCCACTACTACCTGGTTACTATGGCACTTCATCAAGGGACCGTGGAAACAATACAGTCCCTATTTCGTGGCTAACGCTACCACCTTTAAATTGGGTCAGAGTGAGGAGGAGCAGGGAGCTTGGTGGAAGCCTGTATACATTGAAGTGCTTGTCACTATATGTGTCTGTAGAAGGCATATAGAGAGGAGGAAAAGCCATGGCGTGGTGAGGCATGAAAGGGATGCTCTTGTTAATGTAGAGCACAGCATGCACCATTATTTAAAAACAAACAAACAAAGGAGATCCCCCAAAGAGGAAATCTTCCTAGTAGTCTTGTGCCCCCTAAATTACTTCCAGGTTGTTTATGTAACAGGAATGAATTTTTTTCAAAAATCCATTGCAACTTTGTCTTGTCTAGCATTTTAGTGAGAATGAAATTGCTTTATTCAAATTATTTAAATAATCTCCTGTGAAATCCTGATAATTGTTATTTAAATACACATTTTTAATTGGGTTGAGAAAATGGCAAATGGTACAACTCTCCCAGAGGAGTTTTCACCTATTTTCATTATTGGTGAATGATTTCAGTTATTGCCTCTATCCCCAAATCTCATTCGCATCAGACTGTAGAGATGAAAATACTGTTAAGAGTGCAGTGGCTGTTTCTATATAATCTCATTGAGAAGTTAAATAATATACATTTATATTCTGTTTACCATCCATGCCAGAAGATAATTTTTTTTCATTCTTTTTTTCACTGCTGTTGTTTGGGCAGTTGGTTAGGGGCTTACATAGGGCTGAAAGTCCAGCCTTCTGATGTCAAAAACCACCAAGATTTTCAAGGGCAGGTTTTCATTTCATAGTTGTCTTTCTGACTAAAGTATAAATCTTTGTATTGTTAATCTAATTCTTGGGTCTCGTCTAACAGAATAAAATAAAAGGCAGCTCTTTATGTTAGCCAGGAACACTTTATACAAGGTTAATTATAATTTTGTGGATAATCCCTTACTCTGATGCCAGCTGTTCTAGACACAATTGGATATACCTACCCAGGGTTTGAAATACAGCAGCATTACATCCTTAATAAGCTTTTATTTTGCTTATAATGCATCTTGTGTGGCAATTGGCAGCCTCAATGAATGTAACCACTTAGGTACCAGCCTCAGTAGCGTATTTCTTGATTGTTTTATTTTTAATTTAGTAGAACTTGTACTGTGAACTCCAGTCAAGCCATCCTTCTTTTCTGTCAGTGACACTTGTGTTCTACATATTTTATTATGAACATTATTTTCTGTCTCTTACTCTTAGGTTAGTAGATGCTTTGCTTCTACTAACATGTTGTATGTTCCCTCACCTAGGATTTTGTTCAGTAAGATAAAGTCATGCAATTTTAACTGAGAAATTATATTTGATTTTTTATTAATTAAGTATGTTGTGAAAGTTTCCTAACATTTTCAAGGATTAAAACAAAGATTATTTCTTTTAGCTGTCAGCATCCCTTCTTACAAGCCTCTAAATGTCATTTATATTATGGAGAATTGTAAAGGTATAGTATAGACCTCTAATTACAGGGCCACCTGATGGAAAGGGTTGCCATGGGAGTGTCCTGACCTTGGCAATGCAGTGTTTGATGGGTGTGCTCTTAATAAAGAAGCCTTGCATGGGGTTCCGGTCCCTGCAGTCGAGGGGAAGGGAGACGCGTCTCTCCAAAGGAAAGGTGCCCCCTTAACGTCATTACCAGCTCCAGTGCGTTCCCTAAGTACGTCAGCACAGCACAGGGGACGGACTAACGAGCCTCAAATAATCCATCTCCTCTGCAGTGGGTCGTACTTCAGTACAATTAACCTTCTTATCTCATGTTCATGAGGAGATGACCTAATGAATCTATAAATAGAGTGAATTCTGCTCTGTTCCTGGGAGATTCTGCTTTGCTGCGAAGAGTCATTGAGTGCTATCAAATTGTTATCTCGCTAATGGAAACCCTTTCTGCTGTGGTCTGTCGTTATGTCTTTGCTGGTTGTGAATGGAGATCCTTATTTTTCAACAAATTATATAATTTTCAGATTGGCAGGATCCTGTTGTCTGCGTATGTAGTAAAGTTTAATGCAAACTAATCAAGAACAATAGCTAATGATTGGATATTTCTCTGCGTTAGCAATAGTGAGAACTAATTCAGGGTATTTATTTGTTTTGGAGAATGAATTATGACTTGTTCCTTTTCATTGAAGTGGCTTCTCTACTGGGAGCAATTTCTGAATGTCCCCTTCTTCATTAAGCAATAGTTCTTACCATAGGCATAGGAGAACGCTTAAGACACCTAAAACCACATATACACAAAAAAGGATTTTTTTGTGTTATTTGTAGTGCTTTAGAAGAGATAGCATTGGGAGTTTTGACCTTTAAATATATACGGTTTGTGCCTTTTTGATATTTAAATCGAAACAGTATTCTTCCTTTTCTTTTCACCTCTCTCGGGCTTTAGAATAGTTTTGTGAGATATTTAAATGAAAACTTGAATGGCTTTAAATTTTACATATCCTAACGAAGAAATTAAGGCTGCCATTGTTGTTGTGAAGAGAGCATGTGGACACCACTCAGAACAGTGCTGAGGCAGTGTTGAGGTCTGCAGCTGCAAATACACCAGAGAAGTCTGAGGTACTTCAAGACTACGAGAGGATGGAGTGGGGTCAAATAAGCAGTGAGGGGCATGCTAGAAATTTGGATTCCTGTGCCTTTTCTGTGTTCTGTGCTTACACACACACTAAATGAGGTGCCAGCACCTAGGTACTGCTAAGATGGAAATGCTGTCAGAAATAAATACTGCATTACCTGATGAGTTATCCCAGGGTGGGTAGTGCATACAGAGGAAACATCCTTCTTGTTGAGGGATTGGAATCAGCAGAGGCTAATAAAGGAAATTAAATGCCTACCAATAAAATAATTACTTTTTAAAAAAGCATTTCTTCAGGTGGAGATTTCCATTCTGTCTTGCAGTTTGATGTGTTTGCATGCTCGGACTTCCAAGTCACTTTGTGAAATACCAGAAGTTATTCAAACGCTGAAAGCAGCAGGGGTTACTCCTCTTTAATTGTCAGAAATCAGTAGATTGTACCTTGTGGTAAGACTTAAAGCCTAACAGCATTAATTTCTGGCAGGTATTTTCCTTGCCTAGTATCTGATCCTGCTAGAATCTTAAAGTATGTTTTTGCAGTAACTGTTAAGGTTTAGAGTGAGGAATGTGGATGCTGTAGCAATGTTAGGATGTTTTGCCTTCAACGAATCTGACCTTTCTTGGTTTTATTTCAGTAGCCTGTCTTACTTTCCTCAATGCATACACTGATTTACTGATAAAGCAAACATGAGAGGAAATCAAGAAAGAAAAAAGTTATTAAAAAATCTTGGAAAATCTTTCAAGTCAAGTAAATATACCTGTGTATTTTATTAATGGTATTTGCAGGTAGGAGCAAAGCCCAGCAGCGTTGCAACAAAGACCGGGCGAGCCGGTCTGGCTGTTAGGGGAACCTGCTCCCTCCAGCAAGGCTGTCCGTGCCCGCCGGGCACCCGTGACTCAGTAGGACTCAAAGGATCTCATGACGTACTTCAAGTCTATCAAGCTCTGGTGGTTGTCTGCAACTCTGAAATGCAAGCAGATTTTAACAGAAATTGAGGGTTTTTTCTTTGGGCTGTTTTTCTTTGGGCTACCATGCCAAAGAATGAGCATCTTTGAACGCTAACATGTGCCAGGCATTCAGCTGATTGCTTCAAAACACCAAATAACGGGGGGAAAAGGCAAAAACCAGCAGAAAACAAACTGGCATGGGTTTTGCCCTTTTCAAACGTGCTTGAAAAGTAATTGCTTTTAACTATGTTGATACTGTGTCAGAGGGGGTGGCCAGACTTACTGAAGTATATTCAGTCACAAGTCATTCGCCATCGATCTGCCAGTTTTCTGCACTGACATTTAATGCCTGTCAGTTGCTCATCATTTGAAGAATAGTGGTGGAGGGAAAAATGGTAGTCTGATAATGGGAAAGCAACCATTATGTCAAGAAAATGTTTGAAATTCTGCAATTTAATTATTGCCTTCTACCATGAAAGACACAGGTGGGAGTCATTAACTCAAAAATAACCCCCAAAAAAACAACCCACCCCAAACCAAGCTCTTCCTCAATTCTGATTTGAAAACAGGTAATAGTGAAATTACAGTAGTATTCGGTAATGTTGAAAATGAGAAAATTGCGTAGTAAGAAAAAGATTGCCCAGAGTAATCTTCTCAGGAAGGACCAACAGGTAACAGAAAAGGGGATAATTTTTTAAATTCAAACGAAGATTTAAAATTGCATATAACAGAGTTGAGATATAAGCAAATATTGTGGGGGCAAAAGAAAATACCGTGAAGCCTAGCTGATGAGACTTCTGCCTGAATAAGGTTTACTTATCTGTAGTCAAAATCCATTATTTGGTTATTAAGCTTGGTAATGTTTTGGCGAGATGAAAAATTAGTTGCTTTGTATTTGTAAATGGGGAAAAATAGTATGTAGAACAGGCTTAAATTACACCTCTCAGGAAAAAAAGGTTCAAAGACCCCTTCTGGAGTTTACAGAGATTACTGAGTGTCCTTACAGCCGGGAATATTGCTTGCTTGTTCTTTGTTGCGTGAAATAGGGACTTTGAAAAATTACAGCATGATAAGCACAGCTCGGAGTCGGCTAAGGAGCCTTCACAAGTGCTGACTAACTTTTTTAATAAACAAAGACCATTAAAATATAATGAGGAAATGAGGGTTGTGTACCAGTACATCCTGTTGTTAAGTAATCCTGTACTGAGCAACAGTGCTTGGTGCAAATTTACCTTCGATTCCTGCCTATGCTGTTAAATCAGCCACCGGCTGCAGACCCCCCCCCGTGAGCCGCCCGGGCGCGGGTGCTGGCCCCCGGGCACGGGTCGGCCCCGGGTGGCACCGGCCGGGAAGGGAGGTGGCGGCGGCTGAGCCGTTCCCAGCGAGCTGTTGTACCAGCGGGGAGAGGCGAGAGCGATGCTTTGTGCAGCATTGTTGTAACCATGACACTAAGGACGTCATCCCGTGAAAATAGCAGTTGGAACATTTGTGGAACAAAGCCGAAGCGGCTCCGCTTTTCCGTGCGAGGGTCCTCGGCAGAGTGATACCATATGCATACTGTTCATTAACATATAGATTAACCATCCCCTCTCAGCTACTTTCTGGCTTTTTAAAGACACGCTAAGAATTACGATTGGAATTGCAAACCAATCCACAGGCTCGAGGAATCATTGTAGTTTTCAGAAAGGGGATTCTTTTACTTGCCAAGAAACGTTGTGCCTTCCAGGCATGAGCAGGCTCCTCCGAGCGCTGCCCGGCGCTGGTGGGAGCGCTGGGAGGTGGGATGGGGACCGGGCAGGTTTCTTCTCAGCCTTGCTTTGAGTGGCAACTCTGCTGATTCAACCACCTTGCACTTAGTTGGTCTTACCCTCCGCTGAATAAAACTGATAAAAGCCAGAGCTGGCTGTGCTGTAATGGAGAAGGATTAGCGCGCTGGAAATGCTATTAAAGTGATTTTTATGGCTGTGTTGAACCCAGAGCGAACCTGTAAATAAAAACACTGGGGAAGGGAGGGCAGCAGATGTAAAACCAGCCTAAAGGTAGAAGAAAGGGATGAAGTAATGCCAGGGAAGAGGGAAACGCGTTGAGGGGAAGGACAAAAGGGATGGAGGCTGGAGGAGGAGCGAGGAAGGAGGGAGACAAAGCAGGGCAGGGGGTCAGCAGGGCTGACGTCAAGCGCCGGCGGCAGCTGCCTGCACCAGGCTCGGTGCAGCTCCTCTTCCCCCATCGTGTCAACGTTTTATACGGCAGCAGGTTTTCTGTACGGTTTTGTGTCTGAAAGCTGGGAAGGGGGTAGAAACACTAAGCTCCGAAAGAGCATCCGAAGGCACGGTCCTCTCTGAGTTACGCCACGCAAGGGAGACCCGTGTGAAATCCTTCTGCTCGTGGGAAGGTGGGGTGTCGCGCTCTGCGGGCGCTGCCTTCGCCTGTCCAGGCAGAGCAGGGCTGAAGGCACGCTCCCCCTCCTCCTCCCTGGCCACCTCCATGCCACGGTTGTGGTATTTTCCACCTGGGAGACCCTAACAGAAAGTATGGAGATTGCACCTGAGGGCTTTCATGTGTGTTAGTGTGCTGGTGTATTAGAGTTTGTTGCACTCGCAATTGGAATTTTTGGGGTTTTTTTTGTTTATACCAAGACCTGTTTCAGTTCTGTTTCAGTTTCTCCTGGAGTGGTATGAGAAAAGAATGAGATTATAAGGGAATCGTCACGTTTGTAATGCTAGAAAAGTAAATCCTTCTTCATTTGTAAGGGGGTTGTTTGACAGGAGGTCATACGCAACAAAGCATGAGAAAGAAAGGTAAATAATGACGAGGGAATCCCGGGTGTGCTTCCAGGCTGACATTACCTCCCTGGAGATCTGCAGGATCTGCAGCCCTCTTGCAAGAAATGGTTTTTTTTCCTGTGAAAATTGAAAGTTTACTGATAATTAACAAAATCAATGAACAGGAAGATTAATTGATATTTTGGACATTTGATCTCCTTTTCAAAAAGAATGAGTTGTTGATGTACATAGATAAATATTATTAATAGAGCTCTTTCCTGCTTTAAATAGTCGTATAGTAAAGTCGATGTTAAGCATTTTTGTCTCTAGCATTAAAAACGACCTACAAGTTTTGAATAATTTTCAGACTTTTTTTTGTACTACTCAAAGAAGTTGAGGAAAATTTTACTTGATTTCAGCAGAAATGCTAGAGAAATTAAGATTTCTTTTAAGTCCTGTGGGCTTTTCAAGTCTATAAAGTGGATATCACTTTTGTATTAAATGTTCAGGGTTGTGTAATGACTTGCGTGCTCTCTTGTAAGTTAAAGGTGCATTTTCTTCCACTGAATGTATGTTGAGAAAATCCAATAAATCATAAAGGAGTTATATACCATATTCCATGAGGCTGCTGCAGATGTGATTCTCCCAAAGAAGCATTTGGGTAAGTTTTTCCCAGTGCACTTGATGGCTTCCATATTGTCTCCAGTAGCTCAAAGTCCCTCTCGCTGCTTCTTCATTGAGTGACGGTCTGACTCATCTTCATCTTTAGCTTACTCATACTTAATATTGAAACATTCTTCAAAGGAAGGAGATCTAGAAAAACTTTTCACTCCTGGCAACACCCACAACAAAGACTTGAGTCAATATATTCAACACAAAAGGAATCAAAATTTTATTTGGCAAAAGACATTTCAACCTGAGAAGAAAGGAAAATCCCTTAACTAACAGCACAACCAAGACAGCATTGCCGAAAACACTTGATCATCTGTATCAAAGGCACTGCCAGTGCTCCTGTTCTGTGTCCTCAGATCAAAGTTTCCTCTATCCATAAATTATCTTCACTAGAAATCGTTGATGAGTTTTCCATCAACTCCCTCTCACTCTGCAAAATTCTGAAGGTGATGTTCGGGGTGAACCGCAAGGAGGAAGCAGGAGGAGAAGATGGGAGGAATGAGCTCACCGAGCAATGTTCTGAAGAGCAAAATAAGTGGCTGCTATATTGATTCTGTTCTGTGGGTTGGCCTAATGCATCCTGGCATTTGTATTCTGTATTATTGTCCGAAGCAATTACTTGCAGTCCTGTTGCAACCCGGCAGGAGGCTGTTAGAGAAGGAACATCCTTGGTGCAATTCGAACATGTTTGAGGTCCTTGTGTTGAGCAGGAGGACGGGTTGACGGTTGGACTCGATGATCTTAGAGGTCTTTTCCAACCTTAATGATTCTGTGATTCTATGAAACGGCACAAGTGCCTCGATGACTTCTTGGTCATCAGCATGGGAATCAAGTCCAAACCTCAAGAGTTTTCTGAGCTGCTGACATTGTCTAGTTATAACTAGATTAGCTACGTATTTGATAAAGATAGCAGTTCTTCATATTTAGGTTTTAGCTAAACATCTTGGGTTTGAAGTTTCTCTTGTTTTCTATCAACGTTGTATATTTCCAGTCTAGGTTTTCAGCTAGGACAAACTCTTCACTCAAATATAATGTATATTTTAGGATGTAGAGCGTTTCCCATGACTTGAGGCATGGCAGCAAAGTCAGTAATCTTCACCTGACTCTACCTGATGCACTATCATCATGCTGGGCATTTTCACACAAAGGCTGATTTTCCAGTGGGATAAGAAAGGTGTTTATTGCTGTTACATATACGTGTACAGCTGTATGCCGTTCGTCATCAATTCTTAAATTACGTTTTCATTGCTGCATGGCTGTCAGTATGGTACATGTATTCAGCCGTATTTCTCCTCATATTTCTGATATCTGCAGCTTTAAAAATGAGCTATATTTATTCAAATTATTTCCCAAGGATATGTTGAAGTGTGATTTGTACCACTCCATCTGCTACCTGAGGAGGAGGAAGAGAAATGCCCTTTAATAACGAGAACTTTAGGAAGACAAGCATATGTAGTTCAGAATTTCGTTGGGTTTTTTTAATATTGTTTCAGGCTGTCAAATTGGGGCCGAAAGTATTAGGGTTCTCAGTAAAAAAACCATGGGGAACATCTCTCTAATTGAACCTGAACAAGATAATGTTAATATAAAACAGGGCATACTGAAATAACTTGCTGTGGTAGATTCTCCGTCATTAAAGTGAAGTTTTACAGGAGATCTTCCCTCTTAAATCACCAATTTAAGATAAAAATCCATACCGTTTCTTGGCTGGCTTTTTAAGTGTAAGATGATTGTATAAATTTGTAAAAATGGAACAACTGAGGGCTTCCAGCACGGTTACAAAACTATCACACTGTGCTATTTTTATTGCATTTCGAAGTGGAGTGAAGCATACAGCTATACCAAGTATTTTTTTGTTACGGAACAGACCCATTGGGTATTTTTATTGGTCATTCGTAGCTGTAGTTTTTCCCTGGCTTCCACCTTTCAAAAAAAGTCCCCTTTGGGTGGCAGGTTGCACACAGCAAAGTTGCGTCTCCATCCCCCCGGCTGTCTCCTCTCTCTTCTGGAGCGGGGTCCTGGTTCTTCTCATCAAAGAAATAGTGCTTGCCGTCTAAAAGTTTCCAGTTTTCTGCTTCCCTGTTCTGGATTTCATGCAGAAACTTCTGAATTTCTTTAAAGCTTTTAAAATGAACTTTTCATTGCAAATAAATAATGCAGAAGAGTTAATTGTCATTTAGATTTTAAGAATTCAGAATTAAAGAATTTAATTTTAGAACTAAATGATACCAGCGAAGGACACCTGCGTGTTATAGCACAGAGGGGTCTATTAAATGTTTAAGGGACAATTTTGCTGTCATTAAAGTCAATGACAGAAGTCCCTTTCATATCAGTGGGAGCAGGATCAAGCCTTCAGCAGGGTAAAATACGACTCCTTTAGCGCAGTATCCATTCCAGATATAGGAAATACCACGGTGGTATTGCCACGGTATTTTAATGGTGCTTTTTATATATTTAACCTGTTCAAACCTTTATTTTTAAGGATTCGCGCACTCCCTGTATTCTGACTCATGAGCACTAAAAAGAACTACACTTCAATGTTTTATTCTAATTCCTAGAGTATTTAAATGACTTTTAAAAAGAGCTTTGCCATAAATAATTCAAGTGCTAGAATATACTTGGTTAAACACAGATTTTGTGTTTTCGTAATATATGTGAAATATGTGTTTTCATTGCTTTTATATATTTAGCACTTTTACAAACTCTCTACATCTATGGAAAAGTGTCTAATTGCTCGCCATGGGGCTTGGTAGTTTCCTTCCTTGTGCCTGGTGAAGAGTTCCCTCCCAAAGAAGTCAGTAGAGTTACAGGCTGGTAAGCAAGTAGGAAATTTTTTAATATAAGTGTGTATATATATGTAGCTAAAAATATATATGTGTGTGTATATATCTGTGTATATGCATATAAATATATGTGTGTGTGTATATATAACATATAGAATACTGAACTGGCAAACAACTCGAGTGTTTCCACCCTGCCCCACAACCAAGTTGCAGCTGTTTCAGAAAGATGGCTCTCAGTCACGGAAACAATTGAGAAAACCAGTTGTGTGCCATTTTTAGCATATTGTCTCAAGAGGAAGGCTCATAAAATGTGCATGAAGCTAGTCGCAAAAATGGCTTACAATTTTCCTTCCGCCCACATTTTTTTTTTTGGTCCGAATGTTGTGTTCTACACATTGCAGGAAGAGTTCAAAAGGGTCAGCCCTTACAGCAGCTGCACCGTGGGACGGCGCTGGCTGATGTATTGGACTTGGCAGCTCCTTGTCTTCAGGGGTTCCTTGGTAACGTCATTGTTGAAGTAGGTGACCTGTTGTTAAAGCAGAATTAGCCTTTTGTGTGCCTTCAGGATTTTCCCCCTGAAGTTTCCCTTGCTTTTCCATTTTTACAGATTAGCTATTGATTTAAAACATTCATTATTTTAAAGTGATATCAAACGCAAAGCAACTGGCTCCCTGCTTGGCACATCAGGTCAAACCTATCCTTGGACCTACCTGCCGCCACTTGGCGAGGTGGCACTGAAGGCTCGTTTGGCTCGCACAGATATATTAGTGACTTCCTTGTAACGTGCTTTAGTCGGAGGTAGCCAGGCTGTGATTTGTGCGCAGTTTGTGGTTCGGAGGGGATGGGAATGATGTCTGAGTGCTCCCTCCCAACCTCTGACTGCTGAGAGCTGCTGCTGCTGCCTCCGGTGATGCCTCCGGTGATGCCGCCAGGTAATCCCTGGCACGGGCTCAGGTTAGCGTAGGGTTTAAACCTAATTTGGGGAATTTTGTGTAATGTAGAACATTACATAAACAAATAGATCCTTTCTATTCTTCTCCCTGCCAAGTACGCTTTGGTTTTTCTTTTTTCCATGTTTTAAAAAAAAAAAAATTAAAATGCACTTTTTAGGCTCAGGTTTCTGTGCCGTCCTTCCCTAACAGCGACGGGCTGAGCTCTTTTCAGAAACGTTGGCATCGCGAGTGCAGATGAGCCAACACACACTAACAAACTTAAACTTTGGCTGGTGACTGCTTCATGTTCCGGTTTCGCTTGTATAAGTAGAGCGGACCCGATGCACAGCGAAAGCAGTGAGCTCAGCTGAGCGCCACGTCTTCCATTCTTCTAGATGCTTTAACCAAAAAAATAAATTTGGCCGGTTTCTTTGTCTGTAGAGAAGGATCCAGCCAACCTGGGGTTTCAGAGCTGCAGCATTTTTATGGCAGAGGTTTGTGAAGCGAGCACTGACACAGTTCACACTGCCATGGGAACAGCACTTGTATAGTGCTTTTTAATCCACTGTAATCAAGTACATAATCAACATAATTAATTTCTATACTGTTGCTCTCCTTGGTTCACATGGAAAGCTATCAGAAATTGCTAAATTGGTCCTAATTCAGGGGGAGTATTTTCCTTAAGTATTCTAGGTAATTTCCTTTTTAGCTAGCTGCTAATTGCTAATCTTTATATTGATGAAGTTTGTTTTACCTGATGTTACCTTTACGCTACTGCTCTGAGATTTAACTATGTGGAAACACTGCTTTGGGAGTGACATCTCTTTCTTTGCAAAAAGGCAGTAAAATTCATAACTCCATTTTTTAACCGACAGAACAGTAAGTCGAGGCCGGGATGAAAAATTTAAAACCAGCAGATAGTTTTGCTGAAGATCTAACTTTATGTGGCTATGTTGGAGGGCCTTTTTGCTGTTAACCGGAGCTGAAATACTGACCCGAGTGAAGCACGAAGTTTGCATTGTCACCTTATTTTATTGTTTGTTTTAGTTGAATGATAATGAACATTTAAATGATCATTTCTGGAAGTTAATGACTAAGATAAAGGACTCAGGGCTGTTCTCTGTGGTGCCCCATGGGTGATACCCAGCATTTCTGCGTGTCGCCTGGATAATCAGGTTGGATGCAGGCCCAGTGTGGAAATAAAACCCTCCTCCCCCCCAACTCTGTGATTATTTATTTTGTCACTAATGGATCGTTCTTCGCCGTTTCTTTTGTCCCCGATGTTCTGGACTGGCACCGCCTGGTTCTTGTCCCTGTCCGTGTCAGCGGGGTGCCAGGATAAGAAAGGAGCGCTGGAGGGTGCCGGCGATGCCCAGCGCCTCGTGCTGTTCCTTCACGCCGCGGGAAGGCAGCCCCAAAGCCTCTCTAGTTTTATTTTTCTCAGCTTGCTGAACTCGGCTGCATCGGATTGAGCCCGGCGCTGGGCAGAACTGACTTTGCATCCTCATCCTCAGATTCCCTTTGAAACTTCACGTAAACTGTGAACTCCAGCTGGGTTAATTAAGCACAAATTTTTAAATTCTTTTCATCAAGACAAAGGAGCGTGTTCTGCTGTCACTGTTGCAGACACAGTCAGTGTTTCCCAAGTTGTTTTGTTTTTGCTTTTATACGTTCCTTTTATACTGAAAAGGGGGATTATTATAGTTGCAATTACCATGGAAACAATTACCATAAAGTATTGATCGACCAAGATAGATTAGTAAGCACAAAAGGATAGAGGTTGTCTCTATGGAAACATGGGCATTTAGAGCTTTTTTTTTTCCTTAAGAAAATAACTATTGTTTCTTTCCCTTGAACAAGCTTCTAGTCCAGTTTAAAATCACTTTGTAGTTTTAATTAAAATTGCTTACGTAATCAATACTGTGTTTTAATATCATTCATTTTCTTTTTATCTAAAGCAAATCTTTGAAATAGACCTTTTTTTTTTCTTCTTAAGAAAGAGAACTTGCATCATTTGCGCAGCATTTTTTCATATTAAAAAGTAACTGAAAAGTATCATTAATTATTAATGGCAAACAGGTCAACAGAATAGACCATTTGCTTCTGAAAGTTAGCATTTAGTAGGGTTTTGTGTTAATGGATTAACAAAGGAGTAACTAACCTGTTATTACTTTGAGTGGCACAGGGGGTTCAGCATTCAGTCATGCTTTGTAGAGTCATTCCAGCTCCTGCTGTTAGATCCAGGTGAGCGTTCGCATCCAGTTCGCACACAAAATGGAATTCAAATACTTGAGCACTCAGGAGCACACCCTCCTCTTTTTCTAGCAGAAGTTGATCGTATTCCGCCCGGTGGCTGCAGTGACTTGAGTTCCTTGTGTTTTGGGTTTGGCACCAAAGTGGGTCTGAACATTTTTGCCATGTGGTCGCTCCTGTCAAGTGCTGTCTCGTTTAGTAAGAGCTGAAGTTGGACTCCTCCTTCTAATATAAAATGTATAGTTACTCATCTTGAGAATATGCAATGCTGGAGATTTTTTTAGTTACTTCTTAAATTCCTCTAGTGAAATGAAATGAGAATGGCGTCCTTCATTGTTTCATAAATGGTTTTGATGCTCAAACCTCTAATGGCAATATTTATTTCTTTAAGCAAAGATTGGTTTCAGTAAGCTGTATTCTGTGTATCTTTAACTGCTTGTATTTTCTTTTTAAATTTTATCGTAAGTCGGTGTTTGCCAGCGCTGGAACTCTCTGGCACTTTCTGCTGTGAAACAGTCACTCCCGTGCAGGTTTACCTTTCCCGTAAAGGTGGGTAAAGGTGTGGGTTTGGTAGCAGCTCATCCAGTATGGTTTACAAACGCCTCCTCTCCTAATCCAGAGCTTAGCTTATGGAAATAGGTCCTAGCACTGTGGAGATGGGAGTTTAAAATAGGTGGCAACTGGGAAGACAAAAAGGAGACGAACTTGAAGGGTGATCTGATAAACAAGCAAGTTATCTAATTTTATTCTTTGTTGGTTCCCCCGCTAAATGTTAAGAAAATCTTATTCTTTTCCTTTCCCCTATGGGGAAAGCAGCCCTGAAGGAAGAGATCAGTAATGCTTTCACTAAACTTGTTGATACAATAGTCGTAGTCTCTGCTCTTTAATAAATGGAATGTGAAGCGTATCGTTCGCCTGCGTTCTCCCGTTTGTTGTAGTACATACTGCTTGATGCAGTGGGAGAGGTGCTCACCAGCCTCCACAATCACTCAATTGCTCCATCTCTTTGCTAACTGAATTAGAGAGGACCGTTCTGTTTTAATGGATATTCTTTTAATTGACTGTACATAAAACATTCAATGAGCAAATCTGTTCTTATGGGATGTCAATGGCCGGGTCCACTGAAAGGGATGGAGAGGTGTCATTGTAACTGGAGACGTGTCAGCATCCCCTGAGGGACACGGGTTTCGCTGGGCACAGAGGGAACGTGTTTTCATCGAGGCAGCTCTGAGTTACGTGGTCGGGAGTTCTTTTCTCAAGCCTAACGAACATGACATGAAACTAGAGCCTCATCAGGGTATTAATTGATAGCTAATCCCAAACGACTGTGGAGCAGCGTGCTATGCAAGCATCATTCTTCCAAAGTGCTCACTCAAGTTTTAGTGGACAGATAATGAGATTTCATGTAAACCATGTGCTGAAGTGAGAAACTATGGAAGTCTTTATTACTGTAATGTCCTGCAGTTTTCACGTTCCCAACTGCAAAACTGTTTTGGTCAGACTGTCCCAAGGAAGGAGGCGGCAGGAGAGGCTGACAGGCCGTAAAGGTGGGCAAGGGCAGCTCCGTGATCCCAGTGCTGGGGAGGTTGGTTTTGCTAGAGTTGTACTTTCTGTTATCACTAATTAGTACAAGTTTCTTGGAACAGGGATTTTCTTTACCAGTAAGTTTGTACCGCACCAGAAGACAACAGCAGCTTGCTCCACTTGTCCTGGGTTACCTGGATTGCATCTCTTAGACTTTTGAAAACTTTTATAATTTTAGACTTAAAAAAAAAAAACCAACCCTAAAATAAAAAAATCCAGACATCCTAAAGGTTCTTCTTGGTCATGGAAAATATTTTTTAGTGTATACAATGGCTGTGAAAATCACTTTGATAAATTACATTATGGACATTATGCTGTTGACACAAACATGCTTGAGAATTTAAAGAATTACTATTGAATGCTAATTAGGTTTTGATTAAATGAATTCTGTGGACAACACTTTCTGTTTCCTGGGGGAAAATGTGCATCGATGATACCAGCACCGCTAAATATTTAAAAGTTTATTTCTGTTTTAAAATGTACTTTATGTGCAAATTATATTATAAATCATCAGACTGCATTTTGAACACTGGTTTCATGGAAATTCTTGAAATTATTAGGCAGCATTGCTTATGGGAAGTGCAGGCATGGATGCTGGGCCAAGGAAAAGCATGACTAAATCATTTGTTGCCCTTTGATAGGCACATTGGATTCACGTAATAATCTTTAGATTCATTTCCTTTTTTTAATGTGTTCAAAACAATAGCTCATTTTTCTTACTCGAATGTGTATTCTAGCAGATGACATTATTTTTCAGGAGATAAATACCTTATAGTCTTCTCTGTCAAAAACTTGTAAGGTCACCAAACACCAAGGTATGTTGTCCAGATAAACTAAATTCAAGAAGTTTATAATCCAGTTCTCTTGGTATAAACAACCTTCATTATTACTGGAGGAGTTTTTTTGCCTATAACATGTGAAAGCATGTTAAGAGGATCATTTCAAGAAAGGTAATTTCAAGGGGTGGGCTTTGCATTACGTTATGGATGAGCTGCGGGTGGAATTGTGTTCGCCTTATCTGACAGTTAATTCCGGGGTCTGGTTCTGCCTCCTCCCAGCTTGCATCCCTCCTCCTCCTCCTCCGTTCCTGCGATGGTGTGAAGTTTTGACATTAAGTTATGGTAAGGCAAGAGGTGAAGTCTAAGGGGACACGTGGTAAAATGCAGACTTCTGAAAAACAAAAAACAAGTAATAAGTTGCAGAAATGATTCTGCTGGATTTCTCTGTACGATGGTGCAGCGTTCCAGCAGTTAGAGATCTTTATGGTGCTAGAAGGAACCATCTCCTAGAGGGAACATCACCAAAGAAAGTTACATTTTGTGTAATTGAGCATGTAGGGTTAAAATAAACACTGACAAAAGGGGCTTTGCATTAGAAAATTGCAAGAAGGATATAAACAAACACTAAGAAGTTTGTTAG
Organism: Pelecanoides urinatrix; assembly: GCA_013400755.1. NCBI lineage: Eukaryota > Metazoa > Chordata > Aves > Procellariiformes > Procellariidae > Pelecanoides > Pelecanoides urinatrix. The sequence continues at coordinate 45,269 of VZTQ01006195.1, read as the reverse complement.
GTGAAAAGGAGAAAGCTCGGCTGCTATGCAGTGAGCGGGAGTTAAATGCTGGCTGAGGAACAGGTCCAAAGCTAAGAAAGCAAGCTTATTTAATCCAGCAGACAAGAATGAAGACCTGACAATGTAAGCTGAAAAATGGAAGAATTTAGTTTAGTTTAAATTGCACGTCAGCAGGTGGATGGGTTGCATGTTCGGGTTGCTTGTGCTGCCAAAGCATTGGATTCCTTGACCCTGAGCAAGGTCTGAACCTTTCCTCTCCTGTGTCTACAGAAAGCTCCAAAAAACTGAATGTGGAAGACAAAAATGGTTTGTCTAGCAGAGAGATTAGAAAGGAGGTGGGGTTTGGGGTTTCTTCCGTTTTGTGGCTGTTTGCTTTGGCATCAGCACATTTGAAAAGGGCTTAGTTGGCGTCTGTGGTGGCCCATCGGTCAAGGGAAGGGAGGTTGGTAACGGGGCTGCCCAACCATGAGAGTATGGAGGACATACCTCCTGCCTGGCCTGGTGGGAGCTGTTGTTGCTCCCTCACCCCCTGTTGGGTTGCCAAACCCAACTTCATACAGATTCTGGGGTATGTTTGCCTGCCGAATAATCCTGACGTGGGACGTGGCTTTGAACGTGCCCTGGTGACCGGTTTCTCATTCCAGAAGCCTGGATCCCAGCAGTCTCCCCGGGGGAATTTACCTCCCCCGTTTCTTTTCAGTTTCCCAGCGGAGTTTCTGTGGGGTGGGAAAGGACCAAACTGGGCAGGGTGACACTTGCGTTAGTCCAGGCTCCTGTCGGGTGCGGACCTGCACCCTAATTCTGTTCACATCCCCTGGCCCTTAGGAGCTGAGGGTACCCAGGCGAAGGCACCAGCAGCCCTCCAGTACGAATTGGTGATAGAAAACCTCCGCTTTCTTTCCAAATGACCTGCAGTGACCCTATCGCTAGCGCTTCCCCACATTAGTATTTCTAAATAACTCTTTTAGAAGCCAGCCGTAAGCGCTTCTCACATTCCTCACTGTAATCTGGGCTGTGGCGGTCATCCTATCGGGCTTGATTCTGGTGTGTCCTTAGAAAGTAACGGCGCTCACCTCTGATTAAATGAGTGCCTCTTAATTGTAAAACCTGAAATTCGCCCTGAAAATATTGCATAGAAATGGATTCTTATATTTAGCTAAATCCTCTTAAAAGGTTATTCTTTCTTTTATGCAATTTTATCCATTTTTCAAAGTTTAGAATATAGTGATTCTTTCATATCTCCCTTTTTAAAATCAAACCTAATATAGTCCAGAGCTGACCTTACTGACAGCTGCTGTTTCCCGTTCTGCTCTGCATCGTTCATTATGTTTATATCTCAGTTATTTCTAGCAGTGTACACACAAATACAATATTATTCCTGTTTGCACTGTCACAAAAACATTTGCTTTCTGTACTGTGTCTTTTCGTGGTCTGGTTCCCTTCATTAACACAAGAGATGTTAAATATTTAGTGCTATATAAATAAGTACCTTGATAGCATGTTAAACATTTCATCAATTAAATTTCATACTAATTGAAGAGAGCTTGCAAAAAAAAATGTCACTCTGAAGGAAAATAAGTCCATTAAGGTAGGAAAAGTGGCATTTAAGAAAGAATGCAATGTCCTTGTCAGCTACAAACAATTGCAGGCTTCCAGATTGTATGTAATTATTTTCTACTCTTTTAAAGCTTGTCTCCATGCAAAGTGAGGATGATAACTTGCTGGGGATTCCCCTGCCAGCATCCATAAACCATGTACAAACCTCCTTCTTTTTGTCATGAAACAATCAGGCTATTGAGACAAAACAGATTTTTTATATCTTTTTTTTCATCCCATGATGTCTTTTGCCTTTTAGACTCTGGTATCATGAAGCGTCATTTTTTGTAACTTGGAGTCATTCGACTGAAGTTGTTCCTACTTGTACTTGAATTTGTGTAGTCAGTCCCTGCTTTAGCTTGAAGACTTGTTCTAGCAGGTGAGCGTCACAATTTTTTGCCATCCAGCACATGCAGCCATCAGTCTATACACGTGTTGGTCCCGATGTCGTATTCGGATCTCTTGGGGAAATTGTGCTTAACATTAAGCTTTGTTCTGCAAACCTCTTCCCAGGAGGCAGGTGTCAAGAGCAAAAATTTGTTCTGCCTGTCCGTGGCATGGGGACAAGACAGACCCTCCGATCAAAGCTGGGTGGCATTTTAACGGTACGTGGTGGAGGCTTCAGGGGAGAAAGCACCATAAATTTGCCATCATCCATAACTCTTGCGATATGAAGACTGATTCTGATGAATCTAGTTGTAAATATGAAGTTGCTATTAACATATTTAGATAATACTCGGCACCAGTCATCAGAATATAGCCATTAATATGCTGGTTGTGTTTTTAATTTTGGAAATTAGGAGAGCAAGTGGAAATTACACAGTAGAGTGATCTGGTAGAGCAAGAGGAAGGGAGTAGTGATATCATACAGGAAAAAGCTGAATATGTAATAAGAGATGAAAGCCAAGATGGGCATACAGATGAGCACAGAAGAAGACAGAAGATACGTTAGTGTGTGGGCTGCCATAAATGTATATTAGTAGAAGACAGAATACTGTCGTCTGGGGCAGGGGTGGCAGGATGACAAGGCAGGTATTTAAAGCTGAAAGATGAGACTCGCGTAGAGATTTTCTTCCCAGATTCCTGTTTTAGTACACTGTTGGCATCAAAAAGAAGAGCTGCTTACGTGTAGCTGAAAGCAGAGCTTGTCTCTGGAGCTCTGCACGCAAAAATCAGCACCGCGGCAGGCAGGAAAAATCAGGAAGTTTGTGATGGGGACAGAGAACATGAAGTGCAGTACTTGGAGATGACCAGAGAAAATAATAGTGAGTCAAACAATACGGTTTCACGTTCTTCTTTCTAGAAGAAAGTGTACAAATCGTTTATGGGAATCGCCCAAAAGATTTTCTGTAGCGGGATAGAAGATTGCTTTGGGCTGATGAGTTAGCTCATGTTGAGTCAGCGAAGGCATCAGCCTTGGAAAGCTGCTGCTCATTTGTGCGGCTGTCGCTGCGGATAACGAGCTCAGCCCACACTGCCACTTATGGGCTCCATATTAATGTGTTTGTTTCCTTCTGGTATCAAAACAAGGACAGCGAGAACTGAACCTCTGCCCACCACAAGACATGGAGAGAAGAGGAAGAGCACTAGAAAATCTTCAGGCTGGGAATTTATAATTTTATCACTGACATTACCCTTTTCAATATTGTGTGTTGAATCTGGTGGTGTTTGGGAAGGACCTATCAGTAACACTAGATACTCTCATCATGTTTCTCCTTCATGTTTATTCTAAAAGAAGTCTCAATAGGGTCACAGAAAAATTAGGTCCTGAAATAATTAGCCCCTTGAAAGTGAAAGAAGAACTATTTATGCTGTATTTGTAATGGGAGCCTGTTCAATACGGTTAGTTGAACTAATTTAGTGTGAGCTGGAGCCCTCGGCGGTCAGCCATCCGCACTGCGGCACCTCGAGGCCCGTGGCTCTGCTCTGGGAAAGCCCTTCCAGGGTAAAGAGCCTGAAGGTCCTCCCTGTGCAGAAGGACATGAGCCACCCCAAAACTTCCCAGGCTGGTGCCTGGTCAGACTTGACACTGAAGTGAACCAAGAGGAGCAGTCCTGTAGGGTGTGAGGACATCTCAGCCCAGAGCTGCAAACTCATCCTACGCATTTGTGTGATGCCAAAGAAGCGCTCGGGTGCTTTCTCGGTGTATTTCGGTTGTAACAAATCAATGTTTTCTGCTTAATGTTTTTGGATTTTTTTAATGTAATTCTTGGTGGCCTTGGGAAGTATCTTCTCTGAGTCCCCTCTGGAAGTTGGTGTAGATAGTGCCTTTCCATCACCTGAGCCTTCTTCCCACAGTTGCAATGTCTCTCCTCTGAGTAAAGACAGCACCCGTGGCTGCACGTCCTGTTTCTTGTCCCAGCAGTATATTGGGTGACCATCTGAATTAGCTTTGTGCTTTTTAATTTCAGGAAGGTGATTTGTGGACATGATTATTTCACAGAATCTGTAGCCTTCCAAGTCCTGCTATTATTTTTCTTTCTTGTAACTCGTGCGGGAGCTGTAGGAGCTGGTGCAAGATTTTGGGTTCAGGTATGAATTGTTTGTTCTGTTGGTCAAGATTTTAGTGTTTTTAGTTAGGACAATACCAATGCAGATGACTGGGTGTCCTGGTTTTGGCTGGGATAGAGTTAATTTTCTTCATAGCAGCTAGTATGGGGCTGTGTTTTGGGTTTAGTATGAGAATAATGTTGATAACACTCTGATGTTTAGTTGTTGCTAAGTCGTGTTTACGCTGGTCAAGGACTTTTCAGCTTCCCGTGCTCTGCCAGGTGCACAAGAAGCTGGGAGGTGGCACAGCCAGGACAGTTGACCCAACTGACCAAAGGGACATTCCATACCATGTGATATGCTCAGCATATAGAGCTGGGGGAAGAAGAAGGAAGGGGGGACGTTTGGAGTGATGGTGTTTGTCTTCCCAAGTCCCCGTTACGCGTGATGGAGCCCTGCTGTCCTGGAGATGGCTGAACACCCGCCTGCTGCTGAGAAGTGGTGAATGAATTCCTTGTTTTGCTTTGTTTGTGCGCGGCTTTTGCTTTACCTGTTAAACTGTCTTTATTTCAGCTCACCAGTTTTCTCACTTTTACTCTTCTGATTCTCTCCCCCATCCCACCGGGGAGGGGAGTGAGCGAGCGGCTGGGTGGGGCTTAGTTGCTGGCTGGGGTTAAACCACGACACTGGGTCTCCTTTTAATTTGTTTGTTGTTTTTGTTTTTTTTTTTATCTTTGGCCCTTTTGCTGCTTTGCATGGGGGGGTCCCGAGTCCTGTTTTGGGTGGGATGTCACCAAGTAGAGCCTCCACCTCCATTTGCTGGTTGCAGCAGTGCTGGGCGTAGTTCTCCTTACCTCCTTCTTGCAGGAGCTTCATAGGACTTGGGGCGTTAGTTTACAGATCAGTAGATGAGGTGTTTGCTGAGGTTTGATCGCTGTCGCCGTAATGAGCTGTTCCAGGGTGCTCCCCATGCCTCGTGCTGGCGTGGCTTCAACGGTGGGACCGTTTCTCATGGTGGGAGAGGAGGCTGCTGGCAGCACGCACTGTGCTCGGGGATGTGCGGAGCTGCTTTGCCGTAGGAGCAAGTCAACGCGTTGCCGCTCAGTTGTCATTTCTGGATTTTCTCTATGTTATAAACAAAATTTTGATGCTATCTAAATCAAATTAAGGTACAGCAGAACTGTATTTCTCATGGTGGCGGCTGCATTGTCCCTGTAAATCATTTTTTTACAAGATTAAACATATACATGTTGTCTGCTATGAAAAAAAGTCTGGGTTGAATATTGCAATATACAGAGAAGTAACCCATTTTCTATTTAAAAATAAATTTACCCATTATCAGGTTTAGCAGAATTCTGCTATTAGAAACGTTAGGTAGAAAAGATACTTTTTTTTTTTTTTTTTTTTTAAATTGAGGCCTTCGGTGAAGTTTTTAATCTCTAGCTGAAACGCTTTCATCTTTTATGAAAAAGATGTTATTAGATATCCCTGCAAGCTGCAGAGCAAACCTCAGACTTGACATCTCTGCTTGTCAACAAGCTTTAATTCCAGCCCCCTCCCCACGAGCCCCATGCTGCTAAGAAGCCCATCTGGAGCTTTTTTTTAATTCAAAGCAAAACCTTTCATGTATAAGTGTATCAATTGCTACTTCCACTTCAGTGGAAGTTGAAGGGTTATTTTTGTGTTACTTCAGAAAGAATATTTTAAAAATTACAGGATGCTATCCATCTCTGACAGTAAATTGAGAAAGCCCAGGAAATACAGGGTAGTACTGTACAGCATATACAGACTGTTTATAAAATCTCGTGTGCTTACCCCTTTTATATTCACCCCTGAAATCCAAAAAGAAAAAACACATCATAACTGACAGCCTGTAGATCTTTTCAAGATTTTCAGTTGATGGTATAAAGTATTGTTAACAATGGAGAGTTTACACAAGTTTTTAAATGGATTTTATAAATCTGATAGATTAAATGGCCCAGAGGAAACCATCGGTATATACACGTCCCCGACGGGCAGCATCAGCGCTAGCGATGAGTTCTTGCTGACGTGGGTTACATGACAAAAAAATTAATAATGCCCCTCAGGGACTAGTTTTGTGTTAATTTTCCAGAGTTTTTGAGGGGACACTTTATAATCTGAAATGTTCAGCAGATTCAGGAAAAACCTGTTTGTGAAGGAATTCCTGTTCTTTTATGTACTGTATTCTGCTGGTCTTGTCAAAAAGTGAGTGGTAGATGGGGCAGATTTGTAGATAGGAAATACCAGGAGCAAGGAATAAGAGTTATTGAGCTCTGATGTGTAAGGGAGAAATCAAGTGTTTGTGCCTGATACTTGTTATCATGCGAATCAAGGACGTGTTTCAATAATACCTTCTTTGAAGGTTTTCTTTTCTCCTAGCCTGTTTAGTTCAGTTTTTAAAAATAAAAATGCGTTAACTTTGACTTATAAAAGTATTATTCTAATTTATTATGCCAAACAAAATGCCTCTTTCCTGAAGAAATGCACCGCATCTTTTTAGAAGTAATATTAGAGATCTGAATTTCAGGTTTTAATTTGTTTTATTACAGCTATAGGGAATAACTGAAAGTTTACTCCTGTGAAATACTTACTTCTTTTCGATCCATCTTTTTCAGCTGTAGTTTAAAAGCATTGAGCTTTTAAAAACATCTAAATAAATCAATAAATTCCCCCCCCCCCCCAAGAATATTACTTTTGTATAACGTCGCTTAATTTATGTATCTGTTTTATTAATTAGTAGGTATACCTGGGACATTCCTGGTTTCTGGGTAGTTTTGCATGTTTGTCCATCACCTCTTAAGGCATCGTGATAAACTTCACTGGTCGTATCTCATTAGCAGCACTCATGGCGCATACTTCTGAACAGATTAATAAATATGTATTTCTCTGACATCAGTTCAGACATGAACCAGAGGTGTTTGCACGCACAACAGAGGGCAGATTGCCGGATTCTCGGTTGGCCAGTCCCTTCCTCTAGCTGCCTTGTGTGAACTTATTAAATCTGGGGGGAAGGAGAAGCAAAAAAAGGGGAAGCAAAAACAAAGTGTTTGCCATATTTTCTTTATTTTTAACAAATCCTAGAGTAAACGCAAAAAGAGAGTTTCCACTATGTACGTATATCACATAAGAGATATTTCTGGACAACCACTATTTGTTTTCTAAAATATAAATTTTTATCTTTCCAAGTTCAAGAGGATCTTCTATCTTCCTCAAATTTTCTTCTGAATACCAGCAACACCTGTTAAGGAGCAAGTCGATAGACTGTTGAGTCACCCAAATGTCCGATAACCCAAAGTTTTAGATAGAGCCAGGGTCCCTTTCGGTCCCACAGCCACTGCCAGCCCTGGCACGCCTGCGGGCGCCCGCCCAGGCGTGTGTCTGCGCTCTCCGTCAAGAGTGAAACAGGGTCATCGAGCAGTGGATTTCAGTGCCCGCTCCTTATTTCTGTAAAGAGGGTTGCTGTGGATCTTCACTTTCCAGAGCGATGAAGGAAGGAAAAATTCTGCATAATGTGTAATAAGTAGGAATTTATCCAGGCACAGCAGGTCGGTGGTGGGAGCTAACCTAGGTTCCCTACATTCAGCGTGATTAATAATTCATGCCAAAAGCATTAGAGATCTAACTTGAGTGCATTGCTAGTACGTACAGAGAGAACATATAACTCCTGTTTTCTTTTTTTATCCATATATGGTATTCATCTATACAACAAAGAATTTCACATGCTTTACAAGAGTAGGATGAACAAATGACTTTTGCCCAAATCTGATGTTATTGACATGGGGTCATGGGACAAATCATGTACATTGAGACACATGCATTCACTAGAGTTTGCCAAATCAGGATCTCGTCTGATGATCAGGTATCAAAGCAAGTGAACAAAGAATATGGAAGGTGTGGAGCTAAGGGCAACTACTGCAACTTGTGTGCAGGGTTTTTTCATGGGCCGTATGTCTCTGTCAGTGACACCGTAAGTGATGTGTTGCGTGCTAAGCTTTGTAAATTTAATGTTTCAGGTGAACCTGATTATTTGCTATATTGAAGAGGCAAATAACCTCTTCCCTTCATACTTGATACATTATTCATACATCCTTCTTGGAAATAACCTGGTGGCAGTACTAGAAGAGTCAATTGTATTTTTTAAAACAAAATCTTCCTATTGTGTTTTTGAAGGGTATGTATTTTTTAATAACTGTAATGTGGATGGTCACTAAGCCATTAGTGTTTTTTAAAGTCAGTGTTTTTCAAGATGCATACTTTCCTTATGAAAAATGCATGTGTTTTGATAACAAAAATTATCCCTATGCTTCGGTTCAGATTAAAATCAATTCTGATGATACAGTGAATATTTTAAAAGTCTGTTGTTTGTTCATAAAGAGCTGATGGGAATGGTGAGTATACTTTTAAAAACAACAATTTCTGGAATGAAAACCAAATTCCAAGCAAAGGCAAAATAGCATAGATTTAATCAACAACTAGAAGAAAATAATTAAAGATGTCTAGACTAACTAACATAGGAATGTAATAATGCTGACGGTTACATCAGTTTACCCCATAGGACAGTCCCGGCTGGGTGCTGAGTAGGTAGAAAGCAGCTTAGCAGAAAAGGGCTGGGGGTCCTGGTTGACAAGTTGAGCTTGACCCAACAGCCTGCCCTTGGAGCGAGGGAAGCCAGCCCACACCGGGCTGGGTTATCGATAAGGGAGCCGGCAGGTTGACGTGGTGTATCAGCAGAGGCTGAGGAAACTGGGTTTGTTCAGCCTTAGGGGGAGAAAGGGAAGGGGAGATCTGATTCCTGCCTCTAGACGTCCGATGGGAGGGTGTTGAGAAGACAGAGCCTCTTCTCAGAGCAAAAATTATAATGTGGGAAATTCTGACTTGTTGTAAGGTATAAATGTTTTGACTGGGAGGGTTTTCAAATGCTGGGACAGGGGCCAGAGAGATCACCAACCCTGGAGATGCTCAAAATTTGACAAGGCAAGGCCCTGAGCAACCTGATCTAGTTGGATGTGCTTGCAGCAGGGTTTGGATGAGACTCTTCCAGAGGTCCCTTCTAACCTAAACTGTTCTGTGAGTCTGCGATTTCTGTGGTCCAGATGGATTGGAATCCTTTCTTGCATATTGGTCGGCTCAGATATCTCAGGAAAAAATGTAGATACCTTGCAGCTATGGAATAGTCTGATTTCTTACTCAAGACTAGCTGTAACCTTTGCAAGTTCCTGCATATTGCTGCTAGGATAAATTTTCTTACAAGACCACTATGAAAAGAGGAGGTGAAAATAGAGGAGAAAAGGGGAAGTTATGATGATAAAGCAGAAAGCAGATGTAAATAGTCTACGAGTATTACTAATATCTCAGCTGTAACCAGCATTATTCTCTGTTGCAAACATTTTAGTTGGGTGGATGTCAAGGGCAAGATTTTCAGCAGGCAACGTGTCCTGCTTTCGGCTGGGATAGAGTTAAATTTTGTCCTAGTGCTGTGTTTTGGATTTAGTATGAGAAGAATGTCGATAACACGCTGATGTTTTCAGTTGTTGCTAAGTACCCGGCTAGTCAAGGACTTTCAGCTTCCATGCTCTGCCAAGTGCACAAGCGGCTGGGAGGGAGCACAGCCGGGACAGCTGGCCCAGCTGGCCAGTGGGGTATTCTATACCATGTGACGGCATGCTCAGTATATGAGTGGTAGGCGTGTTCCAGGAAGTAGCGATTGCTACGTGGTTATCGGTCAGCGCGGGTGGTGAGCAATTGCATTGTGCGTCGCTCATTTATATCATTATCATCATCATCATCATCATCATCATTATTACTGTTATTTCCCCTTCCTTTTCTGTTCTATTAAACTGTCTTTATCTCAACCCACGAGTTTTCTCACTCTTACGTTTCCGATTCCCTCCCCGTCCCACTGCGGGGGGCAGGGGGGGCGTGAGCGAGCGGCTGTGTGGTGTTCGGCTGCCGGCCGGGTTAAACCACGACACAATGGAGGAGTGGATCTTGGTAAAAACTAGCCAGGGAGTTGATTCATTTCCATACTAATCCACTCAGGTAGGCTTCCTGGGGTTTGCTCCATCCACGGTGTCCTGGCAGCCCTATGCCTGGGGAATCCCTGGGCTATGGGATAGTGCATCCCCACTCTTGCTTCCCCCTTAAATCTGGGAAGCAAATCACAGTAAACCCCGACAGCTTTAACTTATGCATAAAAAGCAAGATGTATAATGTATTCCTACTATTACATATGAAGCTAAATTTTATATAAAAATCACCATCTAATGTAAGAGTATGTAATTATTCTTTCCAAATGAAAAATGCTATCAGAGAGACCCTTATTCAGGTGGTAACTGATACCTTCTTGGAAAAATACAGAAACCAGAAAAATCTCATCCACTTTAATCATTCATGTTATTTTAATTTCTTTGTGTTCTTTGTGAGAAGACTGTTTTCAGAGAAGCTTTACAATTTAATTTGCTGACTCCCACATGCGGCACGATGCTATTGCCTCACAAATGCAGCAGGTTAATGTATAACCTGGAGCAAATCAGACTGTAATAAAAAAAAAAAAGAAACATTTTGTTTTGCTTGAAACTTAATGCTGTTAGGAGTTGCCAGTGTGGGTATCAGAATGTCTTCCACTGTCTTTTTACTTTTGTATTAGATTTGCCTCTAGTAAGGGGATATAAATAAATTTTATATGTTGGTTCCTAGAAATTAATATCTTTTTAAAAGCCACCTTTCTGCTACCTGGGCTGCAGTCCATGTGAAAATAACTGCTGTAGCTCATGGCAACAGCATTTTGCTACAGTTCCTAGCCTGTAGTTTGCCCAACAACTTTTAATTCAGAGTTGACATGGTGTTTAGCTGATGGCAACTCTTCCTCTCAGTTGGCATGTGTGGCAATCAGGTCAGTGAGAGTGACTCAGTATTCTTCGTGCATCCTTCGGTGACCCAATGCGGGAGCTGCATCATGTCCTCTTCTTTAAGGCAGGCAGTTTTCCTTCTTGCATTAGCCACGGGAGCAAAGAGCACAGCAGGGATCCCGTCCTAGCCAAGGAGCCTTGCTAATCTGGTCTTGATCGGCAGGGCAGCTGGAAGAGAGCACTTGAGTCATCACCACATTTAGTCCTTTGCAGAGACTATCCGAAAGTGCCCACACACCACCACTGCATTTTCCAGCACCCTTTAACAAACTTAAAATATGTTGTAAAGGGCAGAGGCTGCATCTATATTTTGCTCCAGGGAGAAAGAAGACGATAAAGGTGTCATCAGTGTCTTCTCTGCGGTCACAGACCACTTGTCCACGTAACTTGGGGACGATCCTGTGGTTCGTCACTGCACAGAAGATTTTAACTCTCCTCCCCGTGGCGCTCCTTGCTGGTTTGAGCTGGTAGGAGAATTTCTCCGTGGCTCCAGATGTTGTCCGTTGGCTCCCAGCAGGGCACACTTACCACCTTCTAAAAAGGTGACGGTCCTGAGTGCAACTGCACTATTGACATCTGCACTGCAGAGGGAGGCAAAATGCTCCTCTTTGCTCCCCCCAGAGCATTATCTTCCTTCCCAGTGCAGACCTAAGTAATCTGGTGTTCTCTAGAAGGCCAGCTTAATGGATGCTTATGTCCAGAACTACCGTCATTGGCCTTGCCATGCTTACACATTGCCAAATCTTGCTGGATTTGGACTGTTAATATAAAATTTTGGAAACCATCTCAAAGGAAAAAGACAGGCTTCCATAGCTGCATTGCCTGTTATGCATGGTTTAAAAATGAAATCTAAGAACTGAGAGTTTTTTAGCATAAGCATTATCATGTATTTGGGGGGAAAAAAAAAACCTGAATACATTTAATTCTTGTTTTTGAAAATTTGCAGTCAAGTGGAAAAATAAAATCCTAGAGGGGGTATTAAATGACTGCTGTCAAATACTGCTGCATACAGAAAATGAGAGGGTATTGCTCTAGAAGTACGCCATCACCTTGCTGTTTGCAAAAGCAGTCCCTCATTTTAACAAATGTTACAGCTATGACACTGGAGAATGTCGGTTCAGCCTAGCAAGGGGCTTAGTTTGCACCTCTTCCCCCAGAAGAAGGGCTGGAGTGAGAATATTTTAAGCTCTTAAAGTCTCACAAGTCTGACATGGGTGTTGTTCCTTTCGGAATAAAGCAAGGAACAGAGTTTATTGACTCTCCTTTCACAGCTGTGGGCCACTCCACGTAGATGATTGCACGGGTTCGTGCTCGTAGTAAGCCAGGCTGAGCCCTCGCCGGTGCCAGAAGGGATGGTCACACGTTCCCAGTGCCGCCTCCTGGTCAGCCACACCATAGCCGATCCGGTAGAGAATTAACTTGCACACCAAACAAAAATATCTAGTTCTGTGCAGCTCAGCAAAGTGAAATGCTCGGCCAGCAGCTGAGGGCTGAAACCTCACCCTGCCCTCCCTATTTTGGCACCTAAAGCGGACAGTTTTGTGACTGCACCCACGTTGACATACCTGAGCTGGGCTGATGTAAAGGCAGTTTAGAATCATAGAATCACTAAGGTTGGAAAAGACCTCTGAGGTCATCGAGTCCAACCGTCAACCCAACCCCCCCATGCCCACTAAACCATGTCCCCAGGCGCCTCATCTCCACGTCTTTTAAATCCCCCCAGGGATGGGGACTCCACCACGGCCCGGGGCAGCCTGTGCCAAGGCCTGACCACTCTTGCAGGAAAGAAGTTTTTTTTGTAAAAGTTTTGTAAAGTGCCTGAGTCCTGTGATGAGAAGGTTCTACAAGCTCAGTCCTAGACCAGACCAGCGACTTGTCTGCTTCCTCTCTCCTTAGGTCTTGTATTTCCTTTAGAGCAATTAAAGATTAGTAGAATTACAGTTTTTCAAATGTTTCATCCCCAGTATCTTATGGATTACATTTCTGCCTTACTGAGTTGCATTTAACAGTAAGCGGCAGAAAGTGAAGTTTCTTTTTTGTCTTCATGTTTTGCTTTAGTTCAAGTTTTGGTATCTGAACGTTGTGCATATTGAGCTTTGGACTAGCAGAAAGATTCATGACTCTATTTTGGTTGTATTGAGAACCATGATTTGATCCATATTGTGTAATGCAATGCCGTGGACAATGCAGTAGCTTCATGGAAAAGTAATTATAGCACGTATGTACAAAAATGAAGGCATATTCTGCCATCTCTGCTGGAAGCTCCTTGATGTCCATTGAGGCCGGAGCCCTCATTTTGGCAGTTGAGTTTCTGGTGGTTTTATCACCATAGTGAAAAATACAGGCCGGTTGCTTATTTTGTTTTGCATTTCTTTTTATTTGAATGAGGGGAAAACAGACATCAGCTCTGAAGGATTTCTTATAAAAAAAACCAATACAAACAAAAAAACCAAAAAACCCAATTCAGATTTTCACTGGAGACTCCTGGGTAAATCTGGCCGCTGCTGCTGCTGAGCCGTGTGTTTTTATCCGAGAGCTCTGTCTCTGCAGGTGGCTGCGGGGGGTAGGCACTGTACTACAGATTTTATGGTTTCCTGGTGGAATCCCACCAAATCTCACACACCGCTTCCCGTCAGCAAATTCCCCGTTCACCAGTCTCTGTTGTAGGCGTTTGGAGAGATCTTTTGAACGCGTTTTATTTACCAAGTGTATTAAAACGCCCACGCAGATGTCACTGTGGGTTTTTCGGTGAACACTGTATTTAAAATGTTTAGACTGCGCGTTACTTGACTGGTGGGGTGCAAGTGGCTCGTTTTCAGCCATTGTTTCTACTCCTTAGATTGCACCAGTCACTTCTGCAAAACTTCAGAGGCAGTAAACAAAGATGCAAAGGTTTTATTGAATGGTTTTCGTAGGATGGATTTAACTGCGCTCTCTGCTCCACGGCTGCGTTAAGGGTTGCGATGGACACACAAGCGGATCATCTTGCCACTGACCAGTGCTATCAAATGTACCAAATTTAATGGGACTAGTGCTGGGCCACAAGGATGAATAGTTACAAATCTGTTTTAAATTGTATTAATTGATATAATAAAATTTCATGAGGAAGGGGATGCTGAACTGTGGAGCCTAACTCTGGTGGCTGTGCACGTGTTCAATGTTGATGCTCATTCTGTTGGTGGTCAAAGGTGGAAGAGCCCTTGGGACTCAATATGAAGGAGGACCTTCATGATGAAGTAGCTTCCATAGCAAAACCAGGAGACTGATACCCATAGGTTTGTTGTCTGCAGTGGCATCGCTGTGGAGCGGGAGCTGTGATTGCCCAGAGCCTGACGGGGCTTCCCGGCACGGTGACCGCCCTGTGACATCCCCCTCGTGCCCTGTCCTGCCGTGGCTGTCAGACGAGCCGCTGCAGTCGATGGCTCTCTGGCAGTGAGTGCCACCACCCTCACTGCTGGTCTCTCCAGTGGAGTCCCAGTGGGCTGGTGGTTCTCCTGGCAATTGGGAGGTAGGGATCTTCCAACAACTGCTTCACCTGTTGCTTCTAGGACGAGAGGAAACGGCCTCAAGTTGTGCCAGGGGAGGTTTAGGTTGGACATGAGGAAAAAATTCTTTCCTGCAAGAGTGGTCAGGCCTGGGCACAGGCTGCCCAGGGCAGTGGTGGCGTCCCCATCCCTGGAGGGATTTAAAAGACGTGTAGATGAGGCGCTTGGGGACATGGATTAGTGGGCATGGGGGGGTTGGGTTGACGGTTGGACTCGATGATCTTAGAGGTCTTTTCCAACCTTAGTGATTCTATGATTCTCCCAAGCAGCGCTGGTATTCCCTTTGGAAGTACATATCTGTCACAGCTGCGTATTTCCCCCATGCTCTTCCCAACAACTTTCTTTGATTTATCTCTTTGAAGACCAAGTTGAAGACCAACACGGTTTCTTTTTTTGCCAAACCACCACCGGACATTACTTAGCATTATTAGCAGTACTACTATCTTTAATATTAAAACTTCTAAGGACATTGACCCTTGTTTCTCTCTGAAGAGCAGTGGAGTATATAAATAAAAGTTTGATTTTTTTTTCTTGACCTGGGGATGTCGAGGCACCAGTCTGGCCTTACAATTCTTAACAATGTTTTCTACTGCTTTATTTTTGTTGCAGTAACAGAGATGAAAAGTATATGGTTCTGCAGAGAAAATCCTTCTTTTGTAAAATCCCAGCATGTTCCGACCTCAGAATTTACTGATTAGGCATCAAATACAGCAGTCAAAGCCAGAAGAAATTGTTTCAGAGGTCTGTAAGCTTTAATTTGGTTCCTTTTTGAAGTGGCTCCATGTACTGACTCCTTGCTCAGTCAGTACTTTCTACTTATAGGATCTGTGTATGCTCATGAAAAATAAATATGAACTGTAAAAGAGCTCTGATTTTTTGTAAGTGTCTTGCTCAGAATAATAACGCAGTGCCGTGAATTCAAGAGCAGCAGGGACAATCAGGAAGGTTTAAGGATGTTGATGCATATTACTTTAATGTGCAAGAGGATGCTGGGAATTCCTGTTCATTTCCACTAGCATAGGATACATTTATGGTTTTCTAGAAAATCACTGGATTGACCGTTTTCACTATACACTGATAAAGTCTTTAGTTTTTCATAACTCTTATTAGATGCTGATTTGGAAAATATTTTGTTACTATAAGTTAAATTATTCAACAGATTTTTTCCCCCCGTATAAGTATTCATATATTTGTGCTGTAAAGATTTAAAATAGAGATGTGGGAGAAGGCAGGAGGAGCCAGCCCAAACCTTTTTGTTTCAGTTTGCATCTGGTCAGCCTCTGGTGACCGTGTTTTATGACTGCCTGCCAGGAGTGGATCGACCATTCGCAGGACAGCTTCGGGGCAGGTGCTTGTCCCAGAAAAAGTGCCCTTGAAAAATTGGTCTTATGTGACTAGCTTGGTCATTGAACCCTACGGGAATGAAGTTACTTTGGAATTCTTTTTTTTTAATTTGTGCTTGCAAAGCAGTGGGGCATGGCTAGCTCGGGCTGTGCTCTGGGTTGCTCCTCCACCCAACTCAAGCATTGAAATCGAGCTCAGGTCCAGCTGCCGGCTGCGGGACTCGACAGGGAGAGAAAAAGGCAAACTCCCTTTGTTTATGAAAGTACTTTTTGCATTTCTGAATATCATGACTCTGATCTCTGGCCAAGGCTGAACAGAGGTTGGCCACGTTCAGGAAAGCTGAAGTCCTGTGAAAAACCACTGAACAGCTTCGTGCCCTGTCCACTTGAAGAGCACTTCTTTTGGTGCGGCTAAGTCAAATGAATTTCCACCATTTCTTTTTCAACTGTCTTAACTAATAGTAACATCTTATGAACTCTTATATATTACTTAGCTGGTATTCAATAGGATTGCCATAAGTTCTGGCTGTGTTCATTCATAGATATTCAGCGAGTTTTATATGCAGCACACATTAGGATGGTTAATTTTTATACCGATAAACCAGTTCCACACCTTACATCAACTCGCATCCTTGTGCAGCTCCAGATATTCTGTCTATTAAATTTATGCTTACATGTAACATGTAAAGTTTATTGCAAATATGAAAGTGTTGTTTAATTCTTATTTTATCTCACACCTTCCAGTTCACATTAAATTATTAGTTTACATATTACTTTGCTGTAATGGAAAAGAGCTCTACTTCATGATAAAAGAGTAGAGTCTAATTTAAAGAGTTATGTATTTGCTGCTGCTGTCATTTTGATGCTTTCCTAGTATGTGATTTTCATATTTTAATATTACTCATGTTTGAAATAATGAATGTTAATGCCAATAAATTGTCACAAACAAAAAATAGAAAAGGTTACAGCTTATTATTGCATTTGTTTGACCAAAGATTTCTTTCCAAGATTTAACTTAAAATACCTTTTAATATTGTTAAAGTGTGGCTATAGCAAATTGCCTTTCTGGTTTTCAAGGACTATCTGATGAGGATGTAGTGAGCTGATCCCCGTTTTGAAGCCTGCTATCGTTGGCGTTGTGGCTTGGGCAAGTTGATTTCTGTGCCGTGGTTCCCCCACATGTTCGGAGCAGTCCACGAGGAAGGCACATCTTGCTGCCTCCAGCTCTTTGTGGACCTCTTTCCCAAGGGACAGTCTGGGCATACTGGCCTGACCAGTGGGTCTCCAGCTCCAGGCTTGGGATTCCCTGCCAGAAAACTGTATGGGGAGCTGCCAAATTCAATGGGATTCATGTGTTAAGCTTTCCTGCGAGGGGCTGCCAGATTGGAGAAGCCTGATTTGTGGATCCCAACGGGTTGGGGTGGGAGCTAGATACAGTGGTAAGTAGGACTGTGGACTCTTGGACGGATGCAAAAATAGAATATTAGGCACGTGAATAACCTTACTGGTGAAAGAGAATTGCAAATTGGCAGATCTGTGTGAATCGTTTTCTTGGAGTTGATTCTTCTGAATTTACATCCTTTTTAGCATCTGTTCTTAGTCATATTTTTAATATTCATATTACATTTCAGTATTAAAGCTCTACAGCTTTATTATTCATTATTCATTATTTCAATTTTGTATGCTAAATTTTTAGGTTTGTGAAANATTTCAGTATTAAAGCTCTACAGCATTTTATGTATGCTAAACTTGTAGATTTGTGAAATTCATAATGAACTTCATAATGAGCTACCAGGACAATTAGCAAAAACAGGGCTTTAAAATGATTAGTGTCTGTATTGCATAGAAAGACCTGTTTCATGTGAGTGGTGGTGAAGTTGGCCTTGTTGAGTGAAATTTTCAAAAGTAGAACTGGGTTTTTATTAACAAATTTTATCATTGCTTCAGTGTGCCCTACTTAGGCTGATTGGTGTGTTGAAGACAGTTATGTTTAATTATTTGTTAGCAAAATATGAGCTTATCCTAGCAGTTACCTTCAGCCAGATCTCCCAACTATTGCTGATAGATCAGTCTAATTTTTTAGTCTTTCTGGGACAGATTTCCAGATATTCTAACAAGATCTCATTGAAGTCAAAGGCAGTTAGATGTACCAGCTTCCCTCAGATAAAGAGTTAAAAATTGGTGCACCATGAGAAGAATATAGCTGAAAGCACAATGAATTACTCTTTTCAGGTTTGAAAGCAGTGAGCGCAGGGAGGAGAAAATTCATAATGAAAAAGTTGGAATAAAATACATATTAAGCTGTTTTTTTTTAAACAAGCTGAATTATTCATGTGAAGCTGAAATCCCACAGAGGGGCTACTGTGAGATTAATAACCCGCTCAGCCTTGTTAATGTCACTTGAAGCCCCCTCAGTAGAATTACTGTCATGTACAATTAGACGAACATTAATCTATATGTTACTGTTTTCTCTAGCAGAAATGACATTCAACTTGTTTGTTTCTGATTCCATTAACTAGATACAATTTTCAGCTAATATCAGACATAACAGTTTTTAGTTGCTCTTCAAATAAAAAAAATCTATATTCACTGGCCTGGAAACCATTTTGTCCAATTCTTACGTCTAAACACACCAACATAGGAGGCTAATGTCTTCCAGATGTGCTTCTAACGTGCGGGACTTAGAGAAAAATCAGGTTCAGTCCAAGTTTCCATTCTCCGAAGTTCAGGAACAAATACATCTTACAACTGAGACTGCTCACCACTGGAGATGCTCTTTTGAGTTGTGGAGCCTCAGAGATTTTCAGATGTTCACGTCTGAGATGTTGGTGGACTTTTTGATTCACCACAGAAAAATTGGCCGGTATCCTCAGTGACTTTGTAATATGATGCAAGAACAGAGGCAGCTGTAATTGCTTAATCTTCTTGACACAGACTGGTCTTGCGGCCTGTGCTCCCGATGAGGGAGGGTTCTGTGGCCCATATTGCCCTCCCCTACCTTTATGCATATCGATGACTTTATTCGACATACAACATGACCTACCCCCTTTGTCATCCGTAATGTTAAGTCATCTGTGGCAGAACAGAATCGGATATACCCTAAAGATTGGAGGAGCGAAAAACATTAAGAAGCTCAGCTTCCCATTGTTCAAAACAAGATAGTTTTCACACCGGCTGCTTCCCGGTATATGTATTTTCTGTAACAACTGGGGCAATTTTCTGTCTCAGCAGGTAGGTTGTCTCTTTGCAGAATGTAGAGCTGTATGTTGTTTAGGAGGAGCTGAAGAGACAGAGGCATGATATTAGGATCCAACACAACTCTAAGTAAGTGGATCTTTTCTCTCTGAACAGTAGGGGTTGAGCTGCACTTCTAATGAAGCATTTCTTAGGCAGACAGAGAAGAGTCATTTATCAGCTGTGAGTTGCCTCATTTAGGGGCCTAGATCCATCTCTGAATTTTCTGCTGTTGTGTCAGTTGCTTTCAGAATAGAGAGAGAATTTAATATCTAACCTGCTCTTGGGGAAAAGTAGCAATATATCGCATGCTGCAGCAATATTCTGGGCAGCCTTCGGGCGGCCTTCAGGCAGCTGGAAGTGTGGGGCTGGGGGTGTGTGCATAACACCCAACCACTCACACCTGGACATTTGAAAAGGTCATCACTTTTGAGTTAACTACCACTTCTGGCTTAAAGCAGTGAGATCCCGACATACTGTACATACAAGAGTATTGTAACGTGGACGGAGGAGGACGTTTCACGAATGCCTGTTTATGATGATTGCAAACGGTGCTGAATCCGCGTAGCTCTGTTGCAGTTCAGCGTCGTATATTTGCTGTTGGTCATGAAAACACTGGTAACAGCTCTGCCATGGTACACTATTCTTCAATCGCTGCATGAATAATAGAGAAGCACCAAGAATGCAGAAGGTGTTAGGCTGCGTGTGGTCTCCGTTGGAGTCCCTCAGCCCTTTCTTTCAAAGGCAGGCACAAAGCACACCTGGCAGAAGAAGGGAGAGGATGTATTCTTCTCAAATCAACTTAAATAGAAAGGCAAGTAATGCTTATCTTGCAGGGAGTCACTTCAGTCCCCAAGGTAGGAAACCTTGCTCAGCCTGGCCCTACCTATTATATTTGTAATGTCAATGTAGCTCTAAATCCTGGTCTTTAATAGGATGAGCTTCTGTAGAAGTAAGAGAAGATGGCCTCCCAGCTCGCGATCAGAAAGATGAGCCAATTTCTTTTAAGGCTATCTGTGTTAACTTGTATATTATGGTATTTTATTCATCTGAAACAGTTTCTGACTTACAGAAGCAATAGGCTCCATAACTTTTCCAAGTAGACTACAGTAGGATCTTCAATAGGATGTTCATCATCTTCTTTTCCCCGTAATGATGTTTTCTGCCCAAAAGGCTGTTTATGTATTGTCCTAAATATATGACAGAACTAATTCCTGGTTAATAGAAATCCCAGATTTACTGCTGTTTGTGGTAATATGTGGGGGTCATCCGTGAAAACACACATATCACCCAAATTCAAAACCCAACAATCTTATTTTGCTGACTCAGCAGCAGTGTCTACATACACATGTATTTATGTTTGATAACATGAAGTGAAATTTAGCCTGAAGTCTCTTTCTCCTCTTGCCTTCCCTGCCTCCCATTACTTAATATTCTGCTTTTTCCCCCAGTACTTCCCCTGTAACTGACCCCACCATAGGTTGTCCCCTCCAGTCTAACAGACTATCTGCTTCTGATTTTGTGTGAATCATTTAAGGGCATACGTCCCAGTTACAGCGCATTGATTTCTTTTTAAAGTATAATCCACACACATAAGAAAATGTAGTATTTCAGTACAGAGCTTTACGTTTTCAAATGGTGATTCAAGATTCATCTCTGTACCAACTCTTCTCAGTAGCTGTGATTCTTCTCAGGGCAGTGCTTTGGTCATGAAGTGATTAAAACTCTGTTTCAGAAAGAAACTTTGGCACATATTCGACATTAAGCACAATAAGCTTTATCCCTAAAAACATTCAAATTCCCTTCCCTGTGATTTACCTCTATTTGTTCAACTGATTCAACTTGCAAGTGTCATGACGCTTCCTTTTATTGAAAATCACTCTATTTATTGTGGAAAAAACCCTGCTGTGTAATGTTTAATCAAAAAGCCACGATGGTCATAGAATAAATCTTTCTCATTTTAAAACATTTATACAAGGAAAAGGAAAATCTATCAGAGGCAAGTGAGAGAATCTCCAGGGAACGGCAAATACAAGTTAAGGGCTGTGAAACAGTTTCATTCCCGGGTTCAGTTTTGCTGTATGAAACATGAAGTTATAATTTTGTAAATCTTGTTTTTAATGATCCGTTTCCCCAAGTAGCCTAGTAGTAGAATTTAACAGAAATAATATTTTGATAATCTGTTCAGTGCATAGCAAAAATACCCTATAATTTATAAAAGTATAAAAATTAACAATAGAATTAGAGAATGATATAAAATTACAGATTTATAGAATAAATAATTCTATAATTCTTTAAAACATCTTCTTAGGTTAAAATATCAACTTTACAGTAGAATTTAATAGATAATTCTTTTCCATTTATCTTTTCAGATAATTTTTTTGTAGAATTCAATTGAAATGATACAGAGATTTTCTACAGTCAAAACACCGAGGAATCATAAGCAGAATAGAATTGCCCAATATATTTTAAATTAAACTATCCAGTTCCTTTTAACAAAGTTCCTTAGGCCATATTTATATTTCTAGTGAAAGAATCTACCTACTTTCTCTGACTACAGGATTTTGATTCTTGAACTATTTTCACGTTGTGGATGTGTTTAAGAGTGGAGCACTGGGACTGCAGGAACAAAGCATTTACCTTTGGTTCTGCTGGGAAAAGCAGTGCTGGTGAACATCCAGAGCCGTTCCCTCTTTGGGCCATTCCGTATGCCGAGTCCTGGTCAGTTATAGCATAGAATAGAATCATTTAGGTTGGAAAAGGCCTTTAAGATCATCACGTCCAACCGTTCACCCAGCATTGCCAAGTCCACCACTAAACCATGTCCCCAAGCGCCTCATCTCCACGTCTTTTAAATCCCTCCAGGGATGGGGACTCCACCACTGCCCTGGGCAGCCTGTTCCCAGGCCTGACCACTCTTTCAGGAAAGAATTTTTTCCTAATACCCAATCTAAGCCTCCCTTGGCACAACTTGAGGCCGTTTCTGTGTATTTATGAATATAAAAATTTGGAAAGTGGATGTTGTGAAGACCAGGATACACGTGTTTCTTGATCCGGCTGGCTGAAGCAACCATGGCAGCTATTGCCGACACTTGTACAAGTGGATCTATGGTGGTCCAGCATCTTCCTGAGGTGTGAGAAAGGATTTTGCTCCTGACTACAAAGCCTCTATAGCTAAGCCGATCAATCAAGCAATATTATGTTGAGTTTTATACAGTAGTTGATTGTAGAGCAAACAGTATTTGGCTAAAAGTCGGTGCTAACGATATTCTTTGTCCTAGAGCCCCAGTAAAGTACTGACAAGGTACGTGCGGGTGGTGGTACTTGATAGTGCCTCAGCTTTTGTGGCCAAATGTTGTTTACAACAGGCGCTAACAGCAGCGCGTTGATGGTTATTCGAGGTTTTAAAGTCTCCTAAATGAATAAATGTTACCTCTTGATTGTTTCAGTTTTGTTTGTCACTTAAAGGTTTTCTTTTCATCCTGGTGCAGCGTAGAGCTAAATCCAAACCTACCAGATTCTTTTAAATGGGCGAGCAATTATATTTCTTAGCATAATTCAATGGGTTTATTGTTTTGATTGATACGAAGACTTACTACTCCAATAATTGAAATAAGTGCGTTTTCAGTGTGTTCCATTGCTAATAAAATAGTTGCGATTTAACATCTTGCTGGCTCAAAATAGCTAGACCTTGGGCCTAATTACAGAGTTTTCTTTTGCTTAAGATTGTGTGTGATGGAGGTTGAAAGGGTTTGTTTCCAAGGAAACAAATGCACTGCACTTGCCTTGCATCAAATGTTTCCTGTAAGAAAATGCCATAACCAGGCTCCCGGGAGAGAAGCGTGTCGGGAGGTAACGGTGGCCTGTGCGGAGCCTTTTTCTAAAAACATCTGGGCTTGTGTTTTCCTGAAACCGGGAGCTTATTTCTCAAATCACTGTTTGGGTGCCTGAAAAAAGCGCTGTAGTGTCAGCATCCTAATTCTGGCGTCTCAGGCTTTGTCACCCCGGCTCAGCAGGGTTTCTTTTTTGTGCAGGTGTCATAAGAGCTCTTGAAAGAATACGTGGTGCTATAGGAGCATCCTTTACGGTTAAGATAATACACCTGCTATTTTATATTACAGCTCTACTTTTACATGTAGCATTTATTTTCCATATTGGATAAAGAAAGTCAACGTATTTTGGGTAGACGTATTTTTGGCGGTTTTGTGTGTCGCTACTGTCAGGTGTACTAACGTCTGCCTTGAGCACATGCGATGTGAAAAAGGGCTGAGGAGTGCGGAGGGGAGATGCTTCCCGATTTCTTGCCCTTTTTTCTGAAATTTGGTTTTGTCAGGGAAATGGGAGCCATAAAAAATGGTTTGAAAATTGTAGTAGTGGGCAAACAAATTGGAAAGAGTCCAGATGCCAAAGTCCAAAAGGTTTTTCATGTGTGTGTGGCGTTTTTTTTTTTCCTCAAAAGTTGGAAACATTTAGGAAGAGCGTGCCTTCCCCTTGTTCCTGAGATAGTGGCATTTAGAGGGTAGGGAACATAAGTGATAAGGAATAACAGTTAAATATATACACTCACGATGCTGGGCTGCGACGTGGACTATTCTGGGATGCATGAGTAAGTCTCTCGAAGGACTTAAACCTCTTCATGAAATCTGTTCTGGGAATAGTATTTTTTCCTCATATACCATAGGTGATCCAGAAAGCCAGGCAGGAGCGGTCCGCAGCAGACGTCGTCGAGGACGGTGCGAAGGGCTCTTCGGAGGGGCACGCTCTGCCGAGAGGCCGGCTTTGTGCGGGACAGGTCTGTCCTTGCCAGGCCCTGGGCTAGGTAGGACTGAAATACCTCATTTTAGCCCCGCTGTCTGTAGAAACTACCTGTTTCTACCTACAGTGTTGAACCGCACGGTCGAGCTAGATTAATCAGCTTTATCTATTTGAAATGAGTATGTGTGTGTTAAATTAGGTGCAATGCCATTTCTCTCTCAAAATGTTGTTGTAATGCCAAACTTCAGTAAAATAGATGTATGTTTTCTGTGGGGCTTTGGCAGAGCTTGCACTCTTGAAAAGCGAAATCCCTGGTTTCCTGTAAAGTCTTTGCTGGCAAAACTGGGAAATTTCACTCAGTTCAGAGAGTGATGCTCTGGGGATTGTTAAATCCCGAGTCTAATCCCCTGGGAGAAGCGGCGCTTCCAGCGACGGCAGGAGAGGTGTGTGGGTGCTGTAACACACACCGGCATTGCCCGAGGCTGCCGTACGCTGGGAATTAGATGCTTTTCCACTGGTAATAATGGCAGGAAAGAGAGTGTTATCTGGACAAACACTTTTTGTGCTGCTACGTGATACAAACCCCTTCAGTGCACATCTAAATGACAGGTGGGTACACGTGCTCATGTGAAGCCGATCCCAGTGACGCTGTCTGTCTTTGAAAGTGCTCTGCCTGGAACAAAAGTAGATATTCCTTCAAATTCTGTCTTGGTTTACCTGTTCTCTAATTAGGTTCAACCCGGACAATAAACTTAGAAAATAAAAAAATAATAATGACTTTAAGAAGTCCTTTTCCTCTGCGTTTCTTTATGTCCATTGTTTCTGTTTTGCAAAGCTGATTTCCCAGCAGGGAAGATGGGAAGATGAGGGAGATGAGGGAGATGGATTCCTGATGTATGTACCTTGAGAATAATGGTTCTGTGTATTTTGTGAGAACAAAATATAATAGTTAGTCACATAAGTGACAAGATGTGTGGCTAAATACACAGGAGGAGCAGGTTTGCGACGTTCACATCATTTTTATTCAGTCCTGTTTCAGCTCATCTGTGTTGCTGCTGCACCGCATTTGAGATCTCTTTGCAGGGTGAGCCCAATGGAAAGTGTTCGGATGGACGTTTTGATATCTGTCAAGCTCATACATACATTAGTTTAAAGGCCACAGGATAGCACAAGTATTTGAAAAAGATGAGGACTGTATAAAACCAGTAAATGTGGCCGTGAAGCTGTTGTCTCCTTGATATAGCTTCCAAGTATGTTTCTTCATGTTCGCTAACCTTTTTTCTTAAACTGTGGTTAATGCTCTCTTGTTTTCACCTTGCTTGGCCACTGGCGGATTTGAGTGGGGTTCCCCGTGCTCCCTGTGCTTAAGGGTTTGCGGTTTTACAGAAACAGAGGCTGCGGCTCAGCCAATATAGCAAAAAAGGACTCAACAAACCACCACCACGTCTTTCATGACCCCAAGTGAAGCAGATTTAAAACCAGAGACCAGCTGTGCCAGGAGCACGAGATGAGGTAGAAGTACCCACAGCAGGTCTAAACCACCCTGGAGCTCACCCACCTTGGACCAGGTTCAGAGCAAATTACTGCCACGTGCTGTATGTATTTCACAGTGTGCTGCGCCCTGTGACAGGCATTTAATGACAAAGCATGGCTTGCTTTGTATAGCTAACTCTGGGAAACGTTCTCTTCTGGTATAATGATGGCACATTCACCATTTTCAAATTATTCAAAAATTATTATTGTTCTGATTTTTCACAGTTTTAGCATGCCAAAATCTTCTGGCTTGGATGAATGCAGAGACATGCATATTATTCTACTGCTGGAAGTTAAAATGAGAGTGATTTCAATATGAAAAAATAACTATTGTCAATGTAAGTTACTACTTTGTTACAGAAATATACTATATCATTGAGAGGGAAGTTCCAATATGCCAAGGAAATGATGTGTTAAATAAAATCTTAATATCATAACCTTTGCAATATTGTCTTAGCTTTTTTAGTTTTTGGAAGGGGTCGAGAAACTGAAGATTCCCTACTTTTCAGGCTTCAAGATACTTTTGGATACTTTTTGGATACTATTTGGTAGTGTTGAGTTGACGGTTGGATTTGATGATCTTAGCGGTCTTTTCCAACCTTAGTGATTCTATGATTCTATACTGTATTATCTTCTTCAGAGTGAAAATCAGGGATTGTAATATTTGTTAAAGGTAGATGAAGAGCCTTTTTCCTAGACTCGTAGGTAAGAGCCTTCTCTCTGTCCAGTCCCAAATGGTTGTGCTCGGTTTCTGCCAGGCGCGCGGTGCTTGTGTTCTCGCCTTCCGTCTGACTGCTGCGAGGACGGGTACAGCGGGGACGGGCTGTGCTGGGACCAGCCTGCTCGTGGGAGCCGGGGGGGTATTTCATGTCCAAACAAGCGCTAGGTGGTAAATTTGCAAAGATTTGGAAGCCATTCCTCATGGGGTTCGCTGGGGAACACCATGGCCGTGGCCAGTGGTGGATGTAAAATACTTGCTTGCAAGTGAGGAAACACGTGGAGAATGTGGTTAAATTTTTCTGTCTGTTCTGGGGCTTGGACATTAGGAAAAATTTCTTTCCTGACAGAGTGGTCAGGCCTTGGCCCAGGCTGCCCAGGGCAGTGGTGGAGTCCCCATCCCTGGAGGGATTTAAAAGACGTGTAGATGAGGCGCTTGGGGACAGGGTTTAGTGGGCATGGGGGGGTTGGGTTGACGGTTGGACTCGATGACCGTAGAGGTCTTTTCCAACCTTAGTGATTCTGTGGTTCTATGATTCTTCCCTGTCATGAAATCAGATGTAATAGAAAATATTTTAAAATATTTTCATGGAGATGGATTTGTACTCAAAGGAAATTGAGAGCATGATGGGAGTTAACATTATGGGAGAGAGCAGAAAGGAGCAATCTGAGCGCCTGAGGAAACTGCTGCCTTCCCTCGTCTCTTGTCAGGAAATAGCTCCTTAAGTACCGCACTCCGAAATTGTCATCTGCTTGTTTTAACACAAAATGTCATCATGTAAAAATACCCCTTCTTCAGGCAAGGAGATATGAAAGCTAATGCTCTCAAAAACTACAGCTTAAAGGGTTGAAGACACATAAAAAAAAAAAAAAAACCCAAGAAAAAAAGTGTTGAGGGTTATAAGTCACAATATTATGACCTACGTTAAAGAGGCAATTATATTTTTCACATATAAATCTGCGCTGTAGATGAGGTCTAGGGAAGCCAGCAAAGCTCGTTGCTGCTGAGTGCCTTCCCACCCGCCGCCCCGGTCCTCGTGCTTTATCACGTCTAGAAATCCGGTCCTTTACGTCGGTACCTAAATTTGAGTCCCGCTTCAGATGCTCGAGTCTGAAAACACCGGGGCCACGTCAGAGCCCAGGGCTGTGTTCAGGGGGGTTTATTACTCTTCCAGAAGACGTTCAGCCTGGTGTGGGGCTCAGATTTTCTTCCTGACCTGCAGCAGGGAGTGGGAAGATGGAAAAGGGCGTTCATTCAGCATCTGCTTTTCCAGATGGTTCCACCGGTGGAGGGGGGACCCAGAGTCACAGCTTGGAAAGCTTGGGAAGCCTCACGATGCTCGATATGTTCCCACCTAACTACTCTGAGATGCCTCGTCTCTAATTATTAGTCCGCTTACAGGTGATGGTATTCAGATATGCAAGGGATTACAGCAGTTTTTCTCTGTTACTTCATTTAATTTCATCCAGAAAGCGGCCATCAGTGTTTCTTCCCTAAGCGAGGTAATACAGCAACTGCGTCTCCAAAGAAGTGGAGCATGGAGAGCAAATAAATTTCATCTTAGGCAAAAAGCTCATTTTGAAATATTTGTGGTCATTTCTGTTCCCATCAGATAAATGATGCTTGGGTTTGGTTTAGTCACCTCGCATGCTGCGGTGGGAACTCGCATCCCCTGCAGCAGCTCTTCCACAAATTGGTTTGCGAAAGCTTTAGAGGTTGGAAGTAGCCAAAGTGGAACATAAAATTAAAGCTCCCTAAAGATGCAATAAAACTGTAGATCAAAATATAATCCAGATGGAAACCTGTTCAGTGCATGAACTTCTGTATACAGCACCTTCCCAGCTTTGAAATTTTGGTGTGTCCTCACCCAAAATGTGCATTCTAAAGATGTCATCGTATATGCTGTTGACATAAAATAGATAAAAACTCTCCCACTAATTAATTGCAAGCTAAGTCACTACTAAGACCCCTTGGAGACGGTTATGAAGAACGTGGTGCTCGGTATTCACAAACCAGCTGCCGTTGTTGATTCATTATGCTATTTTCTGTTGGAAACTTTTCAGAAACTGGGAAGTTGCGGAGTGGATCGAGTAGCAGTGAGCTGATTTTCCATTTTTTTCCTTTTTCTAGTTTCCTCTGTTTCTTGTACAGGCTCTTTTTGACTCTCTCCCACTTACCCACACCGGTCTGGTGCCTCGTCGGTGGCTCGCCTGCTCCGACGTCTTCTCCCCGCAACTCCTCTTTGCTTTCTGCTTCTCGTATCATCTTAAACCTGCCGGGAATTGGAGGCAGGGCGAGGGACCCTTCTCCGAGAGGAATTGGGGAGTGCTGGCTTCCACATGAAGTTATCCCAAATGCAGTAGCGTGACAGCAGCCGAGCGCTTCTGAGTCCTGGTATTGCTTTGATGGGAGCTGTCGTTTGGTCCTTTCCCTGCCCCATCCCCTACATGCTGCTTGCTTTAAGGCCGCGCTAGTCACTCACTCAGCTCAAAGGAATCTGGCACATTTTTGACGTAAATGCTGCTTTTCTGGGCTGCGGCAGGGTGGAAGAGCCGGGTTCCTGCACGTCGATGCACACTCCGCAGCGCAGGAGGTGATGCCCCGCGCTTCGCCCTGCGCGGTGGGCAGCGGCAGCGGGCGGAGAGGTTTTGGGGGGTTCTCGGAGGGAAAAGGCTGTGCTCGGTTCTGAAGGCAAACACCGACTCTCGGCTTTAGCCCCCTCTGTGTGAAGAGTTTGCTTTGAAACGCCTCCTCTTTCACATTAAGTTGCTTGGCTTGAATGTGACCTGTTTGAAAATAAGAGTTTTATTTACGGGGTGAGGGGAAGGAAGGGGTTGGTGAGGAAGGTGGAGGTGATGTATCTGTTTTGAAAAGATGAATCGTCCTGGGGGGACACTTTGTTTTTGCATTTGTGGCGGAGAGATTCAGGGTATGTTGATAGCATCGCTCCACACGCTGAAGTTTCCTGCTGCCAAATGACTTTCAGTGATGCCGCTTTTGGAAAACATAAAGCGCTTGTGCCATCTCCCGCCTGTATTTATCCAGAGCTCTGCAGACCGAGTTCAAGGGGAGTGTGAGGCGATGAGAGGGAGCCCATCATTCACGTTCAGCACCTCTTAAACACCCGTCGCACAGGTGTAGGGACTGCACCAGCCGCAGAGCCGGGGAAAAAACAGCCCTGAATACTTGAGTTGACAATTAAACAGTCATCTGCATCGGCAAGAGATTTCGCTGAGCTGGTCCCTAATGAGTACATACCTGTAATTATGCGTGCTACTTTCTGCAGCCCAACGCTCGGCTTATCTCAGACTTGTATTCCTGCGAGGTCTTTGGCAGACGCGTTTTGCAGAAGAGTCTGCGGGAGATCCAGGTCGGGTTTTAGAGCCGGTAATTTCCTGGCACACCAAATTACCTGCAGGTTTCAAGTCAGCTTACAGCAGGTGTAGCTTGTTATTTGGTGTATAGAATTCCAAAATTCCAGAAAAACAGATTATCTTAAAATTATGTTTGACGAGCTAATTATTTTGAATGGGTACATGTTTTATGATTGCTTTTCTTAAATAAGTATATTTTTCAGTATTACCCAGAGAATGCTGGTATTTAATGTAAGGGTTAATAAGGTAATGTTCCTGCAGCTCTTGGGTCAGTCCTTGGGCAGAGGACTATTTTAGAGGCAAACAAGGAGATTAGAATTGCAAATCAGTATTCCTTCATTATCAATCAAGTGTGGCCAGGAAGAAAGAATGAATGAAAAGCTTCTGCGTGGCTGAGCAGTTGGTTTGGTGCACAAGCAATCGCATCCTTTCCAAATCAATAGATAGCTTTGTACTCCGCACAGCAGCCTGTGGCAGCGGCATGTGACAAAAACCCCAACACTATAAACATTTGCGCAAGGGTCGATACCGCTCTGCAAAACAGCTAATAAAATACCGGGGAGCAGCATTAGAGCAGAAGTTCGTTTCTGAGCGGTTTTCATGCTTTCTGATTATGAGCTAGGATGTTTGCATGTTATCCTGATTCTTCCACTATTAACAACTAGGAGGAAGACAAAATATTCCTCTAAACGTGTTTAGTATTTTATTTATCTGGGGTGAAAACCCCAATATGCTCTTGCATTAGGATACAGCCTTTAATCTGGAAAGAGAAAACATCAAATGTGCGTATTTTTCCAAATGCGCTGCGCTTCTGGTTTGTCTCAAGATATCCAAAATATCAGATGATTTTTTTTTCAGGCTGCTGTGCCTGTGTCTTTCCAGGACAGAGAACATTCCTGAGCCTTCGCAGTGACTTGCTGTTGATTGAGGGAATAAAGGTAACGAAGTGCTGAAGGGCCTGGAGTGTTTCAAGCCAGCAGGATAACGGCCCAGCTGCGCAATAGCTGCATTATGTAACTTCTCTGAAAGATGTGGAAAAATGTTACGTGCTGGTTTTCTAGAAAATGATTTTGAAGAGTCTGTGCAATTTTTCACAAAACATTTGACATTTCCCTGGTGCAGCATCGGTGTTGGGGCGGCCAGGATGGACCGAGGGGACTAGGACTCATCATTAGGAGGGCTTGCAAAGCCATTTTATCCTCTAATTAATAAACGTATTAGATATGTAGATGTGGCACCCAATGGTGAATAAAGGTCAAAATGAACAATTTGGTGATTTTTTGAAGTGTGTAGGAGTAGGAGGCAGGGCACTCAGCGGTGCTTAGACCCAGAAGTGAGGTAGAAGTGAGTTCTGATCATAGCCCTGAGAGTTATATTCATTTATGTCACGTTGATACTGCAATTGCTAGTCTTTCATTTGGGTCTTTAGTAGAGGATAATTATTCAACTGTCTAAGAAGCTATAGGAGAAAAAAACAGGAGAATGACTTATTATCCTTCCCACCCAGCCACCGTTTGATTACTGCCATGTTTCCTGCAATTATCCGCATCAAGTTCAGGATGCTCGATGAAGGGAAACGTGAAGGGAGGTACCACACAAATGGGAGCAGGGAGAGAAAATGCAGAACCTCAGTGCGGGAGGATAGAAAAGAAGCAGTAGCGCACGAAAACGTCTGTTACCAAATTAGCAGTGAATTAATTTTGTCTTTTTCACCTAGAAGAATGAGAATACTGTTGAAGGCCAACGTGGCAGACTTTCTATTCGAGAGGGACGTGCTGGTGTTTTTTCCCAGGCGTGGGGGGTGGAGGGCACGGCCATTTTAAACCTGGTAATATTTTATTGTACCAGCCTGAGAGCTGGGGAAAAGCTAAAAAGGCAGAATCGTGTAGGGCAAGAGGACATTAAAAAGGAATTTCTTTGAGAGGCATGAAATCGTGTGAGTTTGCAAGTTGTTGGGTGCAAATTGGCTGAGAAGCCAGCGGAGTGATGGGTGGGAGATTTTGGGGGGTGACAGTGGTTTGTTGCTCCCCAAGCCCACAATGTTGGCACGTCCGTTAGGAATGGCCCAGAGGCTTGGGTTCAGCTCATTGTGTGAGCTGAATTTCTCTTATTTGACAGCAAATGAAATTTAGCCTGCCCCACGGGGAGAGTTGCTTAATTTAACTCTCACACACAGTGTTTTTCATTTATGAAAACCGTATGGGGTATATCCGTGGGTTTGTGATGCTGGGTGTTGCTAGCCTGACTGTAAGTGCCGAGCATGTATAGAAGCAGCCTGTGATGCTGGGCTTTACTGCACAAAAGAAACGGAGGGCACAGCGATTTAGAAATTCCCGCATCGTTAAGAAATGCCTTCTTAATATCTTCCAAGCCGAGTTTTCAACTATGTCCAAACCAACATGCGTTTCCAGCATAATAAATATGACTTTTGGAAATGTAAATTCACTTTTTGAAGCCAGTAACAGAGAACTGATGTCTCTGCTGGCTGCGTGTAAAAATGCCCATTTGTACGACTACCTGTTGTTCCAGTAGTACAACCTGCAGGCTGGGGTTGAAGATGTGCATGTGTCTGTGTGTCTCTATATTTAGCTCCATCCCTGTATGTTTGGGGGCCTTTTTCATCTATAAGACACATAATTCTGTGGTCTACACTGATTTGAAAGCAAAATTATTCGCCACCCTGTGTAAAACTGACTCCTTTCAAAACAAATTGACCGAAGTGGAGATGCAGCAAAGCAAAGGAGAGGCGCAAACTGTTTGCGTATTGATTATCCATACTCCATCTGTACAGGCACGCTGACTTTTTTATTATACTTTTAAGTTGCCCTTACATTTTTATAAGATGTTTTTTAATGTCAATAGAATAAAATATGGTTTAATGTTTCATCTAACAGTTTACATAGTTTTCTTCCAGTCCGGGTTTTTTCTTAGCTTTGACCACGTTGGTGCAAACCGTTGAGTTGTGACTGGCGTGTAACGACATTGCCAGGCTAACCCTTCCTGTGTATTTTGAAATTGGATTTGAGATCTTAATTAATAAAACAGTCACTCATTCCCCTTTCCAGTTCGGACTTAACTGGCGGGCGGGATGGTCCGGCAGGTCCCGGGTCGAGGTTTATGGACAGACTCCTCGAGCCGGGGCGCGCGATCCCCTGCTGAGTGCCCGGCTGCGGGGCTGCCACCCTGTCCCCTCCCGCTGCTGCGGGTGCCCTCCTCTCTCGGGGCAGGGGACACTATGCATCCCTTATGACTCTGATGGGAGGTAAAGCCCATTCATACATCACCTATAGGAAGCCCGTTTGTACGTGTTTGCTTGTGCATTTGATTTCAGCCGAGGATAAAATCCCTTCCTTTTCGTTGTCAAGGTGAAATGTCTCGAGACTCCACTGGGAGGAAAAAAATCCAATAAACGGAAAATTTGCTCGTAAATACTGCGCGTTTCTTGACATTGAACTTTTTGTTTCCCAACCAGAAGGAAGCGCAGGATACACCCCAGCCTCATTAGCGTAACCCCCTTCCTTGCCCCCGCGTTCGGCTGGACGGAGGTGCTGCCTGGGCAGGGACGCGTGGGCAGATCCCCTTTCAGCATTCCCAAACCACCGCACTGTTGCCGCTGGAAGCGCTTTCGATTCTCCTTTATTCCACCAGCCCTCCCTTTGTCCCTGGATCCCCTCCCCGGCTCTGCGTCCCCAGCACCGGCTCCGGCGGCGGTGCAGCCTTGCCGAGCACCGCCGGCGGCCCCGGGTGCCTGGCGGGGGGCCGGCAGCCGAGCCCTGGGCTGCGCTGCTGCGGAAAGCCTTTATTTCGGGAGCTGCTCCCCGCGCGGCTCCGTGGCTGCTGTCTTCCCACCACCCACCCCCTGACGTCTCGATGCACCAGGGAGCTGTGCTGGGTTTGATGTTTAGCGGCGGGATTTAGATGTAAATCTTGTAAAATTCCATTTTATGCAGAGACACACAAATCTGCTCTCGCTCAAAGGCTCTGGCTGAAGTTGCAGCTGCGGACGTACCTGCTCGGAGGATTTTCCTGCAGCAGAGCATCTCTCCAGCCGGGCGGAGGGAGGGCTGGAGGGGCAGCTAGGGATCCCGTCCAGAAACACAGCCCCGGCCCTGAGAGACAGCAAAAACGCAGAGCACACCCGCCTTTGTGCAGCGTGACCCCTCGCAGGGAGCCTGCGACCCTCCGAAAGCTTTGCTGTTTCTTCTAGTTTGGTGGGATGGATAAGCCAGGCCTTTTGCTGTAGAGACGTGCTCCCTCCTGCCCATAACCCCTCACCTGGACTGGGACCTGGGTCCCCCCCGTAGCTGCCTGCACCCGTCTCACCCCGGGATCCCTCGCATCCGTGGTGCGGAGCGGGTTACGCAGGAGGGACCTGGGAGCAGAATTTTTGCAGCGTCAGAAAACTTTGATTCATCTGTGAAGGTGGTGAATGAACGAGGGATATGACCTGGAAAGCATAAACAGGAAAATGGGGATGTTTCTCCAGTTTGGAAAAGGCTTGCTTTTTTTTCCCCCCCTGTCTCAGATCACTGGAAGGGATTATACAAATGAGAGCAGGAAACTGCAGTCAGGGCTTTGCCAGAAATAGAGGTTTGTTTTTTTTTTTTTCCTTCTGATATAAATGAAGAAATATGGGAGTCCATAGAGGCTGTTCCACAGGCACCCTCACATTTTGATTGCCAAGTCATTTGCATTCGTATATAAAGTGACATCCACCCTGCAATGGGAGTTGACGTGTAATCACAAAGAATAAAAACTCCTGGAAACATCTACGTGCCACTGATACAACTTCAGAAATATAGAAGTTTGGAGTGAGTGGAAAATGTACTGAATATTTTTGGACGAGTAGAAGAGAAGTATCATCTTGGAAGATGTTAAATATTAATTTTGTACCTAATCGCCGTCATTCGTGGATTTGGTAAGTATTGCTTGGTTTTGTCTGGATCAGAGCAGTTCTGGTGGGCAAAAGAGCTTGAAAGTGTGTGGTTTTACATTTGCAAAAAGCAGCTGCTAACCAGGAGCATTGATAAGGACATACGTGCTCCTCAAGCTGTCAAATTGTCATGGTGCTTGCTGAATATTTTCTTTTCCTCTATCTTACTGGTCAGATTTTGATCTCGCAATGCATCCTCATGACGCCTAGTAACTGGGGGGGGATGTGAAAAGGATGGAGAATTTTGCATTGTGTTTATTTTTGTTATGAGGTCTGTATGAACACAAATTTTCATTTGAAAAAGTAACGAGTCACTAAAACATCTTTTCACTTGGGTGATTTCATGGTGTTACCTCTGTACCTTCTCAAGTCTGTTGTCAACTACTGTTGCATTTTAATAAGCAGATGGAGCTGCCGCTGCTGCCTCTGCTCTAATCTGGTCGTGTGAGGGCAGAGGCAGATGCGGGGGACGCTTCAGAGGCATGTCCCACAGCGGGTACCGCAGGTCGTGTTTGATAGACTGCACCGAAACGGCTTTCCTTTCCGTAGGTAAAGGCCCGCTGCTGGAGTTAAGGTAGGAAGTCGTTTGATAGTGTGATATATATATTCTTATAGTTGCAGATATTCTATGTAGTCTATACAGCATCTTGTAAGAATACAAAATAGAGAATTTGATATTCTAGATATTCAGATGCTGTGTTCTGTAATCTTGCCTATGCACATATATTCTGGTCTTAGGTAGAATTTATTCTATGTAATCTTATTATTGCTTGTAATCGTTTAACTGTGGCTCCCTCTGCATTAGGCTCTGGGATGAACCTCAGTATTTGCGTATATTAATAAAAACATCGAGGCTCTGAGTCTTTCAATGGTGCTGTAAAGATACAGAGTTAGCTTTCCTCCTCCAGAGCGCAGAGTCAAGAAGAGCCCTGTGTGGTGTTTCAGGGACAGGAGAATGGAAAGGTAAATATTTAGAGAAAAGGAAAAGCACATTATTATATTATCGGAAGACCTCTGGTTAAAGCAAATGTTAAGAAAGGAAGAAACAGGGGGCCCTATAAACAAGGAGGCAGCAAGAAGGGGAAGGAAGGAGGGTCCCACCAGTTGCTTGAGTTCTCCATGCAAGATGCTGTGTGTCCTCTCTTCCCAAGGACCGGTTCACATCGGCGGGAGGCTTTCTTAATTAAAAAAACCAACGGTGTCTGTCATTACATTGCATAAACATTAGGGCTGTGTCTTCTGCGCTCAGTGAGGCGTTGATGAATCGATCGATGGCTGAGATGGGAAAGATTGCTCTTTCTCCGCTGCGCTGTGGGTTGGGATGGACGGCGAGGTCGTTCTCCCTGCCGCTGCCGAGGGAGCCTCGGCGGGTGGCTCGGCGCTGCCCGGACACCCCCTGCCCTTCTGCGGGACAGACCTGGTGGCACGTGTCACCTCAGCCCTTCACAAGGCTGCTGCGTGCTCAGGAGGGCAGCGGGTGCTGGCAACACGACCTCTCCCGTCCTCCTGTCCTTACCGCGCTCGCTCTGCTCGACTCCGGCGTTCGCTCCCAGGCAGAGGTAACGCTTGCGG
Source organism: Pelecanoides urinatrix (assembly GCA_013400755.1). NCBI lineage: Eukaryota > Metazoa > Chordata > Aves > Procellariiformes > Procellariidae > Pelecanoides > Pelecanoides urinatrix. Next base: position 9,247 of record VZTQ01006195.1, on the reverse strand, counting down.
AGAAATAAGGACGGTGTAGTCAAGGTGTCAAATGTACAGTGCGTCGCACGGTCTCGTAGTTTCAGGCAAGCACGTTACCAATATTTGTCATCTTTGTACCAAAATACTTCAGCTTTCCTTTCTCCATACATGCCCATTCGTCTGCAGCGGTAGAGGAGAGCTCAGATGTGACATCCAGGCGTGCGTGTTGAACATCCTAGCGAGGGCTCGACAAACAGCGGCCACGGGAGTGTCAAAATCTGTGTGACATTGCCCATGCAAAATTGTTCTTGTGCGCGAGCAAGCTCCGAAGGCACCCGGCCGCGGGGGATGCGGTCCGGCGCCGGCAGGTCAGGCTGGGCGAACTGAGGAAGGAGGACGTGGCTTTGCTGCCAGCGCTCAGCGACGTGCCAGATCTGAAGGGCCGAGATAAGCGAGGAATCATGCGGCTGCGCCTGACGCAGCGGCGGGTGTTGCTGCACGTTCGCAGAGCCCGTGTTAGACCTATCTTGAAATTATTACCATGGTTTCTCCTTGACATTTTGGCAGGGGGGAGTCGTTGGTTGGATTTAGGAAGTTCCTCTTGAGGAGGAACCCTAGTAGGCTGAGACAGAGGGACGTTGGATCAGGAGGAAAGGGATGGGAAGCGTTACTCGATGTGCCAGAATTACAAGTGCAAGGAAGAGGAGAGTCCGTGTGCGTTAGTTATGGACCGTGCCAGCGCCTGGGCCGAGCAGAGGATGTTACAGAAATAAACGTTTCATTCGGAGAAAGGAGAAATACATTTCTCTAGTTGCAAGAGCAACATAAGGAGTTTTAGCTCTAGGATGCGTAGAACTGAAATAAATGCTCAACAGCACCTGAGAGGGAGGGTTGTCAGAGGTGGGTCCCGGAGACAACCGGGGCCATCGGAGCCGATCTGATCAATCAGCGAAGTTTCAAGTATTTAAAACCGTACAGCTCAAAGGGGGCCCTGGCAGTGTATTGATTTACTGCCAGGAGGGGGTAGGAGTTATCCTATAAAACTTCGCTTAACCTGTGCACAGGTGGAAGTAAAGGACATTCTTCACCCCATGCTGGTCTAGTTGCAGTTTTAGACTGAGTCTTGCTAATCATGACCTTTGTAACCGCCTGGTTCCTTGTTCAGAGCATGCACCGTGGCTGAGCTTCGTTAATTAGTTAGCCATTTGCACCATATCGTCAGGCATTTTGTTCCTCTTTAATAAATTTTTGGTCCTCTTCTGAGCTTCCCTTTCCTCTGTCCCATCATGCATATGCAAACTCTTTAACTAAACTTTAAACAATTATAGACGTTGGTGGAAGCATAACTGTTCACTAATCTGAACTATCCAAAACGTATTAATTAAATCAAACAAATCAACCAAGCAGTCATTCCCTGCCAGTGTGCAAGTGAACTGCTCCATATTGCAAAGGGGTCATTAAAACCAGATGCATTTCAGAGAAGCTGTTTAAACGGTGCAGCCTGGGCCAGCCTGGATGGCTTTAGGTTCGGAGCACCATGTTCTCCACCAGGATCAAGAGAGGAGCTGGTGGCTCCCGTCCACACGTGGACGATGTGGGGCATCGGTCGCTGCTGCTTTCGGGGGAGAGGGGAGGGCTCTGCGCGGTGCTGGGGGATGCTCTGGCTGGACTGGGGCTTTGGAAGCTGTTTTGGAGAAATAGAAAATAGTCGTCTGCAGCTGGGAGCGCACCAGCGTATCAGTTCTTCTAAATGCACGGTGGAGAAATGGGAAACTTCGTGGTCGGCGCTTGTTCATAGGGATGGTTTAAAACTGGGGTCTGTCTCCCCCACACGGGTGATGCAGAGACTGAACAGCAGCTGCGTTGTCGGTGGAACGAAGCCCCCGCAGGTCTCTGCTTCTGGGTGACAGCACAGGGATTTCCTAGAGGTGCCCACAGCCCCCAGATCACTGCAGCCAGAGTTGCACGTGCTCGTGGCGTATCTTTGTATCAGTACTGAAACATATTTATCACAGGGGTGATAACCACAGGATGCAAAATAGCCGTCCTGCCGTTAACTCTTTCAACTCACTTGATTCAAGCTGAGATGTTTGCGGTTGTTACTGCTGGATATGAGGCTGGAAGTATTTTTCATAATGTGGTACCATAAACCGACTCTGATTTTTAAGTTGATTTTTGGACATTAGGAGAAATTTCTTTCCTGGAAGAGTGTTGAGGCCTTGGCACAGGCTGCCCAGGGCAGTGGTGGAGTCCCCATCCCTGGAGGGATTTAAAAGACGTGGAGATGAGGCGCTTGGGGACATGGTTTAGTGGGCATGGGGGGGTTGGGTTGACGGTTGGACTCGATGATCTTAGAGGTCTTTTCCAACCTTAGTGATTCTATGGTTCTATGATTCTATGATTTTGAAGTACCTAACTCTTCTTCTTCTCAGAGAAAGAGAACTTTCTCTTCTCAGAGAAAAAGAGTTAGGTATGGTCTGGAAGTTAACACTCTCCAATGGCATAGGTAAAAACCTGCTCTACCTTCAAGTTATCTTGCTTTTGTGGGGCTTAGCTGTAACTTTAGACATACTTAACACATTTTGATTGTCTTCACGTATTAATTCCGTAGCCCTCTATAAATAGGTAGTATGTTCAACAAAGAAATGATTTCTATGCAGAGGGTAGGTTTGAGAGACATAACTCAGAAATCTGTAGGCACAATTTAGAAAGAGAAAGCCAAATATTTCTCTTGTGCTCACAAATGGCTGTAGGAAGCATAAAGAATACGCTGTTGAAACGTGTCTGCAGCGAAGACAATGCCTGGCTGAAATGGGATTTTTAACCATAAAATAGTGGGGATTTAATTGGGTCTGAGCAGTGCAGAATTTGCCTTCACTATTGGGATTCTGGTGGAAGAATTGTGCTTGGTATTTAGTGACCTTTCCCTTCTCTTCATGCTGTATCTTTTCAAGTTGTTTCTGGCTGTATTTTCATGCTGGTATTGGAAGGCAGAAGATAAGAGTTAGAGCATTCGAGGCTGCTCTTGTCGTATTTACATTATCATATTTACATTAATGATCTTAACTTCCAGTGAAATAATCTATGTATCTTTATTTGGATGGGAAACTCTTTTTAGCCAAGTTCGTGTACATCTATAGCTGTCATGCACATTAAGTTATTTTTTGAGTCTTTTCTTTCTCCTCCTTGTTGACTTGTCTAAGACGCAGAGATCTAAATCCTTTCTTGATGCGAACACCCCATGTTGTGTCGGTCCCGTCGGCAGATCGGGGTGAGCCTGGGTGGAGGAGCTGCCCTGGTGGCTCAGGAGACCTTCCTCCCCAGCTTGGCCTTGGTGGGTCTCCAGTGAGTACCCGTTGGGTTAGGTGGCATCCAGGGATGACCAGGAAGCCACGTGCCGACTTTCTCATACGAGTCCAGGTTCTCCTTGAATGCTTTTAGAGGGGAAGGCAGTGGTCGTCTTCCTAACGAGGAGGGGTACCATTGGGTGCTCCACTGGCTTGCAAAGGTCTGCTGATTAGCTTCCCTGCTCTTCAACTTCTGAGCGTGCTTCTGCGGCTGTGATTTTTATGCTTCCCTCATCACCAGTGCGTATAAGCTTGAGAGATTATTTTTAATAGTGCTACAGAGAGTTAAGATAATTTTATTTCTTCCTACATGACCCCCCCCACCACTTCCCTGCTATTGCGGCCGTGTCCTGAGACCTCATCCTGGCCACCACCACGTTTCCACCACGGACACCCGTTCCTCCCGGCGTCTCCTCCCGCGTGCTCCGTGGTGGCTTAGGGGACGTGTCTGGCTCTTCAGACGAGTGCCGTGCAGAGCGGTCCTGTGCCGTACCGTGCTCCCGCAGCCGGATTTAATATCTCAGACGAGAAGGGCTGGATGAACTGGGACCATTCCTTGGTAAACCAAAGGTGCTGTGAAATGAGTACATGTGGCTTCACAGCATGCAGCAGTAATTCATCGGATCAAACAGTATCACGGGTCGATTTCTTACTGAGCTTGTTTTCATGTTGAACAGTTAGATTGACAGAATTAACACATTTTCATATGCTTTCCTTAAAAAAAAGCTAAAAAGGATAAACTGCTATTAAAGGCTTGCAGTCATTTTATTTTCTAGAATTTATAGTGAGCGCTACATAAAAAAGCAACAGAACCATACAAGTAATCGGGGGGAGGGGAATATATCCTGTAAAATGATTATTAAATCCCTTTATAAGCCAAGCAACAATTTTGTTACTTTGGAATTTTATTTTTTTCTTCCAAAAAAATTAAACTTCCAGAATTTAGCGAAGAGCTTTAACGCTTTAATACATTCGCCACCTGCGGTTTTTAATACCGTTTTCGTTGTTAATTGTACTGACCCAAAAACCCAAATATTCTCCAAGTGACGGGGAGCGTTTGCCGTCGCAAATGCCGAAGCAGCTCTGCTTCGGGGCAGCGCCAGGAGCGCGTTGGCTCCGTCGGGGCTACCCCCGCGCGAGCAGCAGCAGCAGCCCCGGGCGGGCTGGGTGCGGGGCCGCTCTCTGGCAGAGCTCTCATTTCTCCAGCCCATTGACGTCACCGGGAGGTTTCAAACCAGCCCGGTACGTCTAGTAAACTTGCACATAAATGAAAGAATGAAAAACCAGAAAGGCTGATTCCTAGCACAGCAGTTGCAGGGTTTTCTTTGAGCATCAGGAATCCCTCTCTTTTTAAGAATATTACTTTTTTTTTTTTTTACCTTTTTGTGCCTAAATGCAGGGAGGTGCTTTTAAGAAAGCAGCAGCATCATTACAAAGTGATTCTAAAGATGCAAACAAGGGCTCTGTGGTAAGAGAGTCGCATTTCCGAGAAGTCTCTGCCTGCCGTGTCCTCAGGCCAGCGTCGGCCCTGGGCTGTGTGAATATGGATGTGCGAGCTCTCGTACCAGAGCAATATTGATTTACGGGGATGCGTCGCTGGTAGCTAATTCACAAGAATAAAAATGAGGTTTTTTTCTCTCGGAACACCTTTCCTGTTTTGTTCTGTTTTCACATCCTTTATCTAGTTAGTATTTATATAAATAAACCTGCAATTTTAATAAGCATCGGAGATCATCTGTGATAAATTGAACAAAGACTATAAAAATGCTGAGAAAGGGGAGGCTGGTGGGGGGGCTGCAGAAGTCCTGCTGTTGCTTACCTGCTACACACAGCCTGGTCTGCCTGAAACGATGTGTTATTAGTGCCATCGTGCAGCATTTTAATAATTTTGCTGGGTGTCTGCACAAACCAGCTGTATTTCTGTGAGGTCTGTGGTGCTATGGCTGTGTCAGAAAGATCTGCTGAAATGAAGCATAGCTCATGATAGCATCGCCTTGCTGAGAAATACCGGCACCTCCGCTCGGATGGATGCTCTCTGTTCTTCCGGAGGTAACCAAACGGCTTTTTTACTGTCGTTCAGACAGTTTAGAACATAATTTTACAACACTCATAAAAAATAAGCAGGCTATCGGCATTGTTATATTACGTGGAATAGTATCGTTTTGTGTTCTGCATTATAAGCTTCAGGATCTTTCTTTCGTATATGGTTGCCCTCAAAATGATGAAGGAAGGATGGCTCACCGTCAGCCGGAGGGTGACCGGTCCGTGGTTCGCGATGGCTCTCCTCTCGTGGCAGCCGGGCACCGACATAAATCTGCCATAATCCAGAGTTTCCCGGGATAGAACTAATGGAAATAGGAGCTGGATAATGATTATAGGTTTGGTTTTGCGTACTGTGAAGAAAGATTTTTATACGAGAAAATACTTTGTTTAATTCTCAGGGTTAAATTAAGGCTGAGCTTTGGACCTGGGGAGCAGAGGGCAGTGCCCAACGTCCATCCGTCCTGCTCTGGGCATCGTGTTGGCAAGGCTGCTCCTACCTGGGGTGCCTGGCTTTATTCTGTGCAGGAGGAACTTGAGCAGCAGTAACTCAAAGGGAACATCGCACGGCCCCTGTAATAGCTTTTTCATTTTTCCCATCAGCAAAGGGGATAAATTGTAGGGGACCGGTTCATCGGTAATGTGGAGCTACTTCTCAGGATGGCAGAACTGTAAATCACAAGCTATGGGAGGGTGTGTTTAGAAAAAAATGCACTCAACTTCTAGAATTCTTCGTATATAACAAAACCCAGGTCAGTAGGAACCCAAAATTGTGTTCATTCCTTCTGCAGGCTGCAGATCTCAAACCCATTTTTCATTGTGTTGTTCACTGCAGCAGCAAACTGCCCAGAGACTGCCTCACGGGCCAGTGAGTTTGCAGCTAAAAGAAATCTTTATCCCGGTTATTAACCTCTGTAAAAGAGGTTTATGAAGGAAATCCTGATAAAGCTTTAGAAACAAGAATCTGCATTCCTAAGCCTGCTAAGATACGGGAGTGGAAAAAGCCCCAGAACTTCTTAGAAGAGCCGAGACCCGTTTCTGCGTTGCCCGGTGCCGGTGCCGGTGCCGTGGCATCTCTGCAGCAATGTTCCCGCAGCGAGAACCCAAAGCAGCGTCGATCAAGGTCAAGACGCCGCCATGCGCATTGCTGTAATAATCCTTAGTGATGTTACCACCTATTTTTTAACCGAGTTTCTCACCTCGTTTGCTTTTCGAGGCAGGGTCTGGCTGCCCTGCAGGCAGGAGCTGCCCGGCGCCCACCGCGGGCTCCTGTGCCCGGCGCCTTTGGGGCTGCTGAACGCACCAGTGCTAAAAAGGCTCCAGTTAGTGCATGTGCGCTAAGATTTGCTTTCAAAAGACCATCGGTGAGTCAACTGTGAGTGTTTGTCTCAGGGAAAGGCTGATCCCTGACTGACACTGGCCGGGCACGCTGGCCAAGTTTCAAATTGAACCTTTAAAACAATAGCCTGAAATGGAAAAGAATGAAAAAAAATAAAACCAGCAACCTCCGGCCAGCTTCTGACAGACCATTTGTTATTGCGGGCAGAACATGTTTTCCATAATTTTATTCTTGAAAACAGCTCAATAGTTTTTGCAGGAACTTTCCAGGCAAATTTCATCCTGAGCAGGTCGAGCCTGGCGAGGCAGCAGCACCGAACGCAGCTTTCTGTCGTGGGAGGCTTCAGGCAATTTGTGCTGTGTGTCTCCCTCCCAGGTGTTGATGCCTACTGTGTGTGTAAGTGTGAACTCCAAATAAGGTTTAACAATTAATGTAAGCAGTAACCACAAAAAAAATTAAACTAGCTAATTCTACAGTGGTTAACATCATTCTGAAACTTTATAAAAACTCTCACTATTCCTCTTTTATGATGGAAGACGTCCCACATTTCCTTTTTCTTTCTATTTATGTGTTTGCCTGGATTATAAATCAGCACGAAACTTCTGTTTGCAATACAAGTGTCAGATGTGGACTTTGGTATGAACAAGATTCCCTTCGGCCTCCCCTTTCGCTTTCCAGGGAGCTGCTGGACCACACGCAGCATCTGCGACGGGGTGGGGGCCCCTCTATTCAATGGCACGTGCTGTGCCCCCAGATTTGCTATTCAATGTGAAGGAGTGACGCTAAGGTTTTCTCTGGGAGCTACTCCCTGAAGTGTCTGGTCCCCGACAGCTAGAGGACGTGGGAACCTGACGTGTATTCCTGTGTTTTCTTAGATGAAGGCAAGAGGTGTAGGTCTGCTAGTGAAATGACAGTGAATTAATCCAAAGGGCCCAATTCCATTATAAAATATTTTTAGAAGCCATGGATAAAACTTGATAGGTTGATAATAGAAACTCCTGGAATGAGTGCCGCATTTGAATGATTTAAGTAATACAGTTTTGGGATAGGAATAGAGAAAAAACAGAGGACTGGAAAAAGCAAATCTAGTATGTTTGTAAAAATGCACGGGTAGTAGTCTAGATGATTGCTTCCACAGGATTCAAATCTGTCATCGTTAAAAGCCTATTAAAAGCAGATTTGCCGCATTTAAAGAAGCATATATTGTATTGCCTGCCCTGGCTCAGAAGCTCGTTTGATTCCAATGCTTTGGCCCACCGTCAAAAGCACAAGCGTGAGCAAAACACAGCATATGTGATTGGTAGGTTTGTTTATAGAACTAAGAGAATTAGGAGAGGAACTGAATTTGATAGACAGTATATATTTGGCTTTTAGGAGAGCATGAAATACAACTTTGAGTATTCAGGTTGACTCTCCTAAGGGGAGAGCTATAATATGGCCAGAAAACTGGCTGTTCGCTGAAGATGGGAGTGGGCGGTCTGGGGGGCACCAGTGAGATGCCGCAGCGAGAGCCTGTTGTTACCCAGCCTGCGGGAATTCGTATCTGCAGAGAAATGAGCAAAACTCTTGTTGTCTAAAGGCTGAAAAAGTGACAATTAAATGCTTGGTTTCCTGCATGTTAATCAAAGAGAAGGGGAGAGGAGAGGGAGCCGGGCAGGGTGCGCAGCAGCGCGGTGGTTCTCCGGGGAGGAAAGGCGAAATGAGGATGAAGGATGCTGAGAATAACCCGAGAAATAAGCTGGTAGCCACCGCGCAGTCTGGAAAAGACAGTTTGGCGTAGCAGGCTCGGTATCTAGGGCAGCGGCTGACGTATTTCCAAGGAATTCACAGCAGCTATTAGGAGTTCAGGATTTAAAGCAGGAAACGAGGCAGATTCAGCACGACACAGCGGTGGAGGGGGCTGGGGGGTGACCTGCAGGAGATGGATGGGCAAGGTGCTTCCCACGGATTCAACCGACTTCTCGATCGCAGAGAACCTTGAACCTAGTCTGAAAAACCCATACGTGTAATTTCAATGTTTTTTCATGTTTTCCACCCTGGCTCCAAGAACACGAGTGAGCTGCTTTACCTGTGAGCTTTCCGGGAAGGCGCTTGCGCTGCGAGTGAGATGGGTGGCCTGAAGGCACGTCGCGTCTTTGGAGCGTGGAGGTGCTGGACACGGGGCGGGCAGAGCCTTTCTCTGGGGAGCCAGAGGTATCTAGGAGATAGATCTAGATCCATCCCACCACTCTCCTAGATCTGTCTCCACTGGGGACATTGGCGGGTAGAGCTCCTAGATCCGTCTGCACCAGGGACATCAGCAGATAGATCTCCTAGATCCATCCACTAGGGACATCAGCAGATAGCTAGATCCATCACACTAGGGACATCGGCGGATAGATCTCCTAGATCCATCCACTAGGGACATCAGCAGATCGCTAGATCCATCCCACTAGGGACCTCGGCGGATAGATCTCCTAGATCTGTCTCCACCGGGGATATCGGCAGATAGATCTCCTAGATCCATATCCACTGGGGACATAGATCTCCTAGATCCCTCTCCACTGGGGACATCGGCAGA
>VZTQ01006194.1:0-11757 GCA_013400755.1 Pelecanoides urinatrix | reverse complement strand
AAAAAAACACAACACCCAAAACCAAATCAAAGCAAACCAACCAACCAACCAAAAAAAAAAAAAAAAAAAAGGAAGAAAACAGGCAAAACATTACTTTTTGTTATGGTACATTCTACACAAGACTCATCTGAAAAATTGTTCACATGTTTCTGCATTGCAAACTCCAAGAAATAAGAGTATCTTAGAGTGAATTGAAGCATAAAAAGTGCCACTGAAAAACAGATAATCTTGCAGCATCTACACAATTCTGTAACTTTGCAATGCTGCAGACTCCAAATTGTGAATGATTTATTATGCTACTTTTTGCCCTAATAACATAATGCTTCAACTCACCAATGCAGAAAGGAAAGAGATACTGTTAGAGACAAGAGAATCCAGTGAAAACTGAATTTCTTTTTGCCTGGAAGCCACAGGTCTAAAGGATCTCCACAGTACGCTCTCCCAGGTGCATGCCTGTTTGAAAGGCAGAACAATATTGCTTTGCTCTTCTCACTCTCTTATTGTCCCTCCTCTTCTTGCCCTCCCCCAGTCAAATCTCAGGTCTATATTTTCCAGTCCATGTGCTCCAGTCTTCTAGTGGGAAAACAAAAAACCCTTTGCTTTATGTACACATGTACATGTTACACGTGTAAAGACATGCAAATTCCTGACCTTCTGACCAAAAATCACTGGAAAGTTGTTGGTTCAAATATCCTTCTTCAATATGTCATCCCATTTTCTGGCATCAAGGGAAGAATCTTCATTTTACATCATGTGTTTCAGAACTTCCCAAATCGTTGGCACAAAATATGGCCGCTCTGCAATCTATGGCAACATGACTTCTAATTTCAGTGAACATAGGCTTTTACAACAGAAGCTTAAAAGTGCTTGTCCTGAGATGTTCTCCCACTTCCTACACTGAAAATTTTGAGGTCGGATGCTCAGATTCTGAAAGGCATTGCTTGTCTTGAAGTACAGTCCACAAATAGCAGCACTAAAGCTAATGGGGCAGTTTCAGAGTTTCAGCACCTAAGCCTGTCATAAGCCAATTTAAAATCAGTATAATTGATAAATAATAACTCCTTGTTTATGTAAAGAAAAACCGAATGTGGTCTGAAGCACCTACTTTCATTCAAAATGGGTTTGTGGTACACATTTACACAAACCAGATCACAGAATCATAGGATATCTCAAGCTGGAAAGGACCCATAAGGATCATCGAGTCCAACTCCCTGCTGCTCACAGGACCACCTAAAACTAAGCCATATGACTATAAGCGTCATCTAGACAGTCCTTGAACTTTTGACAGGCTTGGTACCATGACCACTTCCCTGCAGAGCATGTTCCAGGGATGGACCACCCTCTCAGTGAAGAACCTTGAAGAACCTTTTCCTGTTGTCTGACCTGAACTTCCACTGATGCCGCTTCATTCCATTTCCTCGTGTCCTGTCGCTGGTCACCAGATAGAGGAGACCAGCACCTTCCCCTCCACTGCCCCCCGTGAGGAAGGTGTAGACTGCCATGAGGGCACCCCTCGGCCTTCTCCAAGCTGAACAAGCCAAGTGACCTCAGCTGCTCCTCATAAGTCTTGTCCTCAAGGCCTTTCACCATCTTGGTCGTCCTCCTCGACACACTCTTAATAGTTTGATATCCTTCTTACATTGAGGTGCCCAAAACTGCACATGGTTACTCGAGGGGGGGTCGCACCAGTGCAGTGTAGAGTGGGACAACCGCCTCCCTTGACCAGCTAGCTATGCTGTGCTTGATGCACCCCAGGACACAGTTGGCCCTTCTGACACACTGTTGACTCATATTCAACTTGCCATCAACCCAAACCCCCAGATCTCTTTCCGTGGGGCTGATGTCCAGCCTCTTGACCCCTAATTTGCATGTATAACCAGGATTACCCCATCCCAGGTGGAGAATCTGGCACTTGCTCTTGCTAAATTTCATACAGTTGGTGATTGCCCAGCTCCCTAGTCTATCCAGATCTCCCTGTAAGGCCTCTCTACCCTTGAGGGAGTCCACAGCTCCTCCTAGTTTAGTATCATCAGCAAACTTACTTAAGGTATATTTGATTCCTGTGTCCAGATCATTTATAAAAACTTTAAAGAGCACTGGCCCTAAAACCAAGCCCTGTGGAACCCCACTGGTGACTGGCTGCCAGCCTGATATAACCCTATGTACTAAAATTCTTTGAGCCCGACCTGTCAGCCAGTTGCTCACCCAACATATTACGGACTTCTCTAGCTGTGTGCTGGACATTTTGTCCAGACGGATACTGTGGAGGTAGTATCAAAAGCTTAGCTAAAATCCAAGTACAGTGAAGGAAAGCTGGCTTATGATAGTTCAGGTATGTGCACAGCAATTTTAAGGGAACTAGTCCAAAGAGGTTTGTCACAAATCTTCAGACATTAATGACAAAAGAAAATTCCTGTAAGTGACAGATTCTAGAGTGTTGAGTAATTGCAGCCACTGGTATGGTGCAGGGGGCAGGATGGACATCAGCAACTGCAGTGCAAGCATTCTGAATGCCAGGTCTGTGTCCCTGGAGCCAGAGGCAAGGTTAGCAGCTGCAGGTTCCCACATTAGGCTGGTTTCTGAGCAAAGGATAAGCTGATGCTGGATTTAATGGAGTGACATCTTAAGATGCCAGATTACCAGGCAGACAGCAGGTTCTTCTTGTCCCTCAAAAGATGTACCTTTTCATGGTACAATATGAAATCCATTGTTCTCCGTAAACAAAACACCCCGATAATGCTATCCATGACATTTCAGGGAAGATCCTGTGTTTAGCATTAACTGGGGGAGCCCAAACAGCTTTGGGGTTGCCTGAATACAGCCTGCAGCACCTGTGAAGAGGGAATCAGCTTCCTTTCCCCTTATTCTTTTGCTCCCAGTCATAAACGCACGACAGTTTCTAGACTACACTGCAAATGGCTTAAGTTCTTCTTTATGAATAATGGCTGTCACCATATAATGACTTTATTACATGACAGCATCTCAAAATTGTACAGTTTTGAGCCCAGCCAATTAGTACAGGCATTTTGGAATAAAACCATTTTATCTTTAATTCTTCCCAGTCTCTTGCACGTGGAAATGGGTATGGCAGCTGTCCACAGTCTCTTTGCTCCCTCCTCCCTACCTTCCTTCCCAAAGCAGAAAAGCATTCTTTTTTGTATAAGTGCTGGCAGTTACAACAAGATCTTCCTGCTGAGAAGTTTAAAAAGAAGTCATTTTAAACTTTCCACCTGTTGGGATTTTTTTATGCCATGGAAATTTTGTATTCTAGATACTTAGGAAAAGAGACCCCAGCATCCCAACTCCAACCTAATACATAATAAGACAAATCCTAGCATTTATTGTTTTAGATCCTACCTTTTTTGTGAATTACTTCATTGAAGGAAATGAAGGCAAAATGGTGGAGCTCATTCAGGAAGTCCCTGAAACACTCCTTCCAATCCCATCCTTGCCTGTAAGAGCAGATAGGGATAAGAGTGATCTTTCATCTGTCCTAGTGGATTAAGTCAGTAGTTATATGTCTTAGCATTAAAAATGCATTACTCAAGAGTGGTGGGAATCAGGATGCATGTGCACTGTTGCCAGGCTGGCACTTCCTCAGGAGCCTGCAGGACTGTAGTGGTCTGATGAATGCATTCATGAACATCTCCGTCTTAAATATCCCAATGATCAGCGTCAATTTAGAGTCACAGAGAGTGCCATAACAGATTTGTCTCTACCTTCTTTGGTCTGAAGTGCAAAACTAGTTGAAAATGTAGCTGTCCCTCATGTGATTGCAGCAGCTGTTCCCTGCTTCCCATGGTTTCATGCCATTTTATATACAGCAACTAGAAAGGCTGCTCTGGGTATTGGTGGTATCAGCATTCCTGGTACAAATTTCAGATGGGAAGAAATCAGCAGTAAAACTTGCAAGTATACTCCTGAAAGGAGTCAAAATCTGTCTTCCAAGTCTGTTTGATCCAGTTTTTTTCTGGAGACTTCTCTTTATTTTTGGTTTGCTTGTACCAGGATACTGTCAAGCAAATAACAGGTAAAGCTTCTGTGACTTAGAACCTCTCCTTCAAAGTCAAGTTTGAACAAATCATTTACCTATGGCAGCCAAGTCACAGTTTTCTCTGGCCTTGACAATATAACAAAGTGGTAGGAGCACTGGACATGCTGAATTTACTTTTAAATTTTCTTTTTTGTTTTCTTCAAACAGTTCTGATTGTTGCAATGGAAAAGAATCACTCTTGTTTTATGAACCTTGCTAGATCTTGCAGTGGTCCATCTCCCAGGAAAAGGGCCATGGGAGATTTGAGTCTGAATGCCTTGCAGGTCTTGAGGAACCAAGTGGAAGGGAAGGATTTTCTGCACATTAAGTATTAATTGCTGTTTTCGTCTGGGAAATCAACACACAATCTGTGGTAAGGAGCAAAATTAAGACTTAGAGTCTCCTCACATTAGTCTGCTCAAATTTCATTACGGAAATGCTAGATTCTGCTTTCCTTCATCCACTATTAAGCATTCCATTTCTCTCCAGGGTGTTCCTTAGTGTTTTCAGTGCCATGACTTCTGGGTTTAAGGAAGAATCCAATAAAATGGGGGTGGGGTGGGGTGCTGCTGAAGAGCTTTGTAGCTGGGGTTGAAACCCCTCTGTTCTTTGCATTTTGGAACATGACATTCTCAGAACTGCAGAGATGCTGCCATCTCCTCAGAAGGAAAATGTGTTTCACACCCAGATTCTCTGCATACCTTTGCTCCCAAGGTGAAGATGAAAAGTAAATCAATTATCCTGTCTTTTTGTACAGAGCTACATGAACTAAGGAGAACAAGTGTGCCTGAGACCTTGGCCTTAGTTGCCCAAGGACTGCTGAGAAGCACCTGCACACAGAGAAGGAAAAACTGGCAGCTGTACTACCAAAGCCAAAGCCCCATGTAAGCCAGTGTCCTGTATGATAGCAGCACATGAACACAGCAAGCAGTTGGCAGTCTTTCTTCCTTTGAGTCTTAGCTTCTGGGTGTCACAGGCTCAGACCTCCTCAGCCAGAGAAAGTGTCTTCGTATCTGATGGTCCTTGGACTTTTCATCCATGAATATGTCTGGAAATTCTCAAAGATTAGGTTTTAAACAGGTTCAGAGTACCCCATGGCAGTCATTATAACTCAATAAAACAACACTTCCTTATGGCTGGAACCTGGCCCTGATTGCCTTGAGCACCATGCACCATGCTGAGGACTCGCAGAGGCCTATTGCTCTCTTTATGTAAGTGCTTTCCTTTGAATTCAATATTGAAATCATGTTTTGTTCTCTTTAAGCCCAGCTCTGCACTGAGATCTGCAAACATCTCAGTAGTTTTGACCCTCACAATTGTTATGAATCTGCTTTTGGTAATCAGTGGTGCATCAGCTGCAGCTATAGAGTGACATTCTGCTGGTACCCATAGAGATGTTTTCCAGTCCCTCAGTGAAGACACAACTCAGAAAAGGGAGGGATAAGATGCATGCTGCCAGAGAAGATTTAGAACTGAAGATTTAGCTTAAGTATTCTGAGCTCACCAGGAGACTGCTGTAATCACTCTAATTCAAGAGAAATGGAGTTGAGCCAATACTTAGGCAGAGCTGGGACAGAGTGTATTCCCATATTGCTACAGCTCACTGCATCATCTACTTTTCTGGGCAGATGCCAGTAATGAGTAGTCGTAAGACGAAAAGTAGTACCAGGTCCACTTCTCAGGTAATACTGAAACAAAATAGGAAGAAGCAATTTTGCATACTTGGCTGTCTGATATGGAGAGAGATGCCACAAGCTTGGGAACATCAAGTCCTAAGTGTCTCACAGAAAACAAGTGAGCTGGACACAAAACAAAGTTGGCACAGAAAGTTTGCCAGCTGTTTTATTAGATCACCGCTCCTAATAGTATGCATGTCTCACCAGTGCCAGTTCCTGTAGTCTAGATGTATCACAAGGGGAAAAGCACTAGTTGCAGTCTCCGTTTTGTTGGGAGGACACTCTTTTACCCTGTTAGCCAGAAAGGCTTGTCTGTGGCATGCTCTCTCCTCACTGTTCTGCCACACATAAGGAGACAAGCTTTATATTCATGACAATAAATTCAAATCCTTATCCCCTGGTATGTCCTTAATAGTGTTTTGGAAACTGATCTAGGTTTTAATTGGCATCTCAGGAATTCAAAATTGCATTGCTGTCAGTGGAGCCAAGCAGCTGTCTCTTTCAAGAAAGAAAAAGAATCAAAGAAAATGGTCCTGGCTTTGTTGGAGAAATAACAAGCAGCCACAGTTCTGCAGATGCCTCCTCTGAGAAGCAGTGATATGAAGTGGGATGATGTTCTTGTAGCTCACCTTGAATAGTTCTCATATAGTTGAGGGCTTTGAAGCAGGATGAGATGTCTTGTAGGAAATCAAAGACATCAACAGAATGGCATTTGGCATAACTTTAAACAATGAAGCTTAGGTTCAACCAGCCTGCTTGGGCTCAGGAAAATTAGGTCCTTGTTGCTCCCCTATAGCTGCCACATAACCAAAAAAGCTGTTTCTTTCCCCGCCTCAGGTTGCTCCTCTGTTGACATTGGCCTTAATATGTCACCTTTATTGGCTCTTTCAGACCAATAATTATGGTATTTTCCTACAGAGATCTCTTAGAGTGGTATTTTTAGGGGAGCCTGAATTACTTAAATTCTGTTCCCACTGCAGTCAGTCAGCATTTCACTGGTAGAAGTGTTAGCAGTTACACAAACAGGAATCTGATTGCAGGTGTCAGAGAGCACAGTTACGCCAGTGCTAGGANTTCTCTTTAAGCCCAGCTCTGCACTGAGATCTGCAAACATCTCAGTAGTTTTGACCCTCACAATTGTTATGAATCTGCTTTTGGTAATCAGTGGTGCATCAGCTGCAGCTATAGAGTGACATTCTGCTGGTACCCATAGAGATGTTTTCCAGTCCCTCAGTGAAGACACAACTCAGAAAAGGGAGGGATAAGATGCATGCTGCCAGAGAAGATTTAGAACTGAAGATTTAGCTTAAGTATTCTGAGCTCACCAGGAGACTGCTGTAATCACTCTAATTCAAGAGAAATGGAGTTGAGCCAATACTTAGGCAGAGCTGGGACAGAGTGTATTCCCATATTGCTACAGCTCACTGCATCATCTACTTTTCTGGGCAGATGCCAGTAATGAGTAGTCGTAAGACGAAAAGTAGTACCAGGTCCACTTCTCAGGTAATACTGAAACAAAATAGGAAGAAGCAATTTTGCATACTTGGCTGTCTGATATGGAGAGAGATGCCACAAGCTTGGGAACATCAAGTCCTAAGTGTCTCACAGAAAACAAGTGAGCTGGACACAAAACAAAGTTGGCACAGAAAGTTTGCCAGCTGTTTTATTAGATCACCGCTCCTAATAGTATGCATGTCTCACCAGTGCCAGTTCCTGTAGTCTAGATGTATCACAAGGGGAAAAGCACTAGTTGCAGTCTCCGTTTTGTTGGGAGGACACTCTTTTACCCTGTTAGCCAGAAAGGCTTGTCTGTGGCATGCTCTCTCCTCACTGTTCTGCCACACATAAGGAGACAAGCTTTATATTCATGACAATAAATTCAAATCCTTATCCCCTGGTATGTCCTTAATAGTGTTTTGGAAACTGATCTAGGTTTTAATTGGCATCTCAGGAATTCAAAATTGCATTGCTGTCAGTGGAGCCAAGCAGCTGTCTCTTTCAAGAAAGAAAAAGAATCAAAGAAAATGGTCCTGGCTTTGTTGGAGAAATAACAAGCAGCCACAGTTCTGCAGATGCCTCCTCTGAGAAGCAGTGATATGAAGTGGGATGATGTTCTTGTAGCTCACCTTGAATAGTTCTCATATAGTTGAGGGCTTTGAAGCAGGATGAGATGTCTTGTAGGAAATCAAAGACATCAACAGAATGGCATTTGGCATAACTTTAAACAATGAAGCTTAGGTTCAACCAGCCTGCTTGGGCTCAGGAAAATTAGGTCCTTGTTGCTCCCCTATAGCTGCCACATAACCAAAAAAGCTGTTTCTTTCCCCGCCTCAGGTTGCTCCTCTGTTGACATTGGCCTTAATATGTCACCTTTATTGGCTCTTTCAGACCAATAATTATGGTATTTTCCTACAGAGATCTCTTAGAGTGGTATTTTTAGGGGAGCCTGAATTACTTAAATTCTGTTCCCACTGCAGTCAGTCAGCATTTCACTGGTAGAAGTGTTAGCAGTTACACAAACAGGAATCTGATTGCAGGTGTCAGAGAGCACAGTTACGCCAGTGCTAGGAGCGTTTGGAAATCCAGCCCATGCTGTCATTAAGAAAAGGTGAAAGGGGGAAAAAAAAAAGCAAACAAGCAATCCAGCTGCACGTCTGTTCCCCTACATGGAGTTCATAGCATTAGCAGCAACAAAATAATTAACTCAATTTTGCATACATCACCAGCGGGAATAGGATTAATATGATAAATTTAATAGTGGACCTTCACCACTTCCTCTTCTCTTTGCTGTTCTTGAGTCCCTGCCATACATAAGCTCTCTTGTTAGAAGAGCTATTTTCAAGCTACAGTTTCTGACTGTTGTAGGACCCCTGGAAGACAGTGAGAGTCACATCTGCCACCACTTGCCAATATGAGAGGAAAAAGCAAGAGGTTTTGTTAGTTAAATCAGACCTCCTCTCTAATTCTTCCCTCTCTGCAGTGTTATAATCTGATTACTGAGATCAGTCACCTCTCCTCTGTCCCTGCCCAGGGTAGAGGAATCTGCCCTGGCTCAGGAGAAGCTTTGGATCTACAAGGAGGACTTACCCTGTGGCAGTAGTGGATCCCCACTGAGACATCTCTGCTGCAGTGTCCACACATGAGCCTGAGGAAATAGAAATAGGTCCCTGGATGCTCCAGTGAAGACAGAACCCTGTGCAAGCTGTCTCTAGCCCTGAACAGCACAGGGAGTCCGTATCCAGAGTTTAGGATTTAAACTGAACAAAAGCAATTGTTGAAAGAGAAGTAATAAATATTTAAAGGAAAATGTGTACAAGAACCTGCCATTCAGCCTGTTGGTGGAGGTAAGTCTCAGTCCTGCTTGAATTATGCCAGCTTCTTTCATAGCTTTGGCTTTGAAAATATTCAAGTCCACAGGTGCTAGAAATCAGTTCTGCCAAGATTTCACACCTTGGTCAGTCATAAAAGACCAGAGAAGCCCTAGAGAGGGGCAAAGAACAAGAAATATGGTCTAGCAGGATTAGAAGGCTGCTTTTCTAATGCTCAGCTAAGCCCTGGTCCCTCAGGAAGGTCTGACATGTCTGCATAGCTGAAGTGCAGCCTACTGGCAATGCATGTGGAAGTACATTTTCCCTCACTTATTGCTTCCCTCAGGAAGCATTGTTGTGCTCCAGGCAGATAGTGGAAACAAATCTCCTTTTAAACAAAGCTGATGTGAAACTGCGATACAGTTTCTCTGCACTAGACTAAGTTCTCTAGACATTTCAGGCTGTTGAACTGCTAGCATTTTGCACCTTAGTCTAGTTGAACCCTTTCGAAAGATGTATTTCTTATGTTAGATGCACATGTGTGAACGTTAATCATGAAACAAAGGCTTCCTCGTAAAATATCATAGATCTATTGTCCTCTGAAGCAGAGAACAACATTTTCAGCCCAAGGAACAAAATGACTCGGTGTTTTATTTCTTTTAATGGTTTACTTTTTGCGTGTGCACTGCATTAGTCGATGTCCCGAGTCCACCAGCAGTCTCTAATCACCATGCTTAGCTCTAATCACAGCTGCCTTTTTCTGCAATCTTCCCATCTTTTACAGGGGAGTTGGAGTCCTCATACTTCATGATACTCACTGCCAACTGATGCATCTATGAAGCAGCTGTTATGTGGACATGCTCTAGCTGTGATGCAGAAGTGACTACCCCACCTTCCCAGGTGCCCTTCCATAATAAGTATGAGGCTTTGCAAGTGGAACTGAAGAATAACGAGGACAATGGTCCATCTAGGTTGAAGGTCTCACCAAGATTAAGTCAGCCTATGCCCTGCATCAACACTGCTTCCATAAAGAAAAGTAGATGGGTCACTGTCATAGGAGACTCCCTTCTGAAGGGAACAGAAGCCCCAGTATGCCAACCGGACCCACTTCTTAGGGAAGTTTGCTGCCTCCTTGGGGCCTAGGTTAAAGATGTGAACAGAAAACTTCGTACCCTGGTATGGCCCTCAGATTACTATCCATTATTGATTTTTCAGGTAGGCAGCAATGAAGTTGCAACAAGAAGTCCAAGGGCAATCAAGAGAGACTTCAGGGCCTTGGGACAACTGCTTAAGGGATCAGGAGCACAACTAGTGTTCTCTATCCTTCCAGTTGTAGGGAATGATGAGGAAAGAAACGGGAAGAGCCAGCAGATCAATACCTGGCTCCGAGACTGGTGTCACCGGCAGAACGATGGGTTTTTTGATCATGGGTTGGTCTACACAACACCAGGCCTGTTGGCACAGACAGGGTACACCTGTCTCAAAGAGGGAAAAGAATCTTTGCACAAGAGTTAGCAAAGCTCATTGAAGGAGCTCTAAACTAGATTTGAAAGGGGAAAGGGATAAAACCAGGCTCACTAGAGATAAGCCTGGGGGTGGCACTCCAATGTTTGAGGGATGGTGTGCTAGCGAGGTCCTTCAGTCTGCTGTCTCAGTGGAGATAAGGGATGGAGATCAATGCGGCAGCAAAGATGCAAGGGTTATGGATGTGTTAGAAACCACCGAAGCGCCTGAGAGTGGTCACGTAGGAATTAGGGTTTCTCCCCCTAGAAAGGTGGTGAGATCAATACCTCAACTGAAGTACGTCTACACCAATGCATGCAGCATGGGCAACAAACAGGAGGTGTTGGAAGCCACTGTGCACCTGGAAAACTATGATACAGTTGCAGTCATGGAAACATGATGGGATCTCACACAACTGGAGTGCTGCAATGGATGGCTATAAACTCTTTAGAAGGGATAGGCAAGGAAGGAGAGGCGGTGGGGTAGCCCTGTATGTTAGGGAGTGTTTTGATTCTCGAGAGCTTAATGATGGTGATGATAGGGTTGAGTGTTTATCACTAAGAAACAAGGGGAGGGCCAACAAGGCAGAAATCATGGTAGGAGTCTGTTATAGATCACCCTACCAGGATGAAAAGGCAGAGGAAATATTCCTTAAGCTTCTGGGAGGAGGCTCACAGTCACTAGCCCTTGTTCTCATGGGGGACTTCAACTTGCCTGATGTCTGCTGGAAATACAACACGGCGGAGAGGAAACAGTCGCAGAGGTTCCTGGAGTCTGTGGAAGGTAGCTTCCTGACACAGCTGGAGAGGGAGCCAATGAGGGAAGGCATACCGCTGAACCTGTTGTTTGCAAACAGAGAAGGACTTGTGGGTAATGTGATGGTTGGAGGCCGTCTTGTGCATAGTGATCGTGAAATGATGTGAGTTTTCAATGCTTGGAGAAATAAGGAGGGTAGTTAGCAGAACTGCTACCTTGGACTTCCCAAGGGCAGACTTTGGCCTGTTTAGGAGCCTGGTTGACAGAGTCCCCTGGGAGACGGTCCTGAAGGGCAAAGGAGTCCAGGAAGTCTGGACATTCTTCAAGAAGGAAATCTTAAAGGCACAGGAGCAGGCCAACCCCATGTGCCAAAAGATGAGCCAGTGGCGAAGAAGACCAGTCTGGCTGAACAGAGAGCTTTGGCTGAACTCAGGGGAAAAAAAAAAAAGAGAGTTTAGGACCCTTGGAAGAAGGGGCAGGC
>VZTQ01006193.1:0-19724 GCA_013400755.1 Pelecanoides urinatrix | reverse complement strand
CCAGCCGGAACCAGGACACCCATTCAAAAAGAAACTGCAAGTCATATACTTCTCTGTTACACAGATAGAAAATGTGCTGTTAAAATGGCGGATCTGGAGACTGTTGGTTATGGTATATGTGGTAGCAAGCAGTGTTAAGTCACTGTATCGTGTTATCTTTCTGTTAGGTTTATCCGTTAAGCTCAGTATAAAAATGTAGCTGCAATTGATCAAAAAAATGTTCCTCAAATTGGAATCCATCTCACCTGAGATTATGTAGAAGTTATACATCGTCTAAGATGGTTATCTTTTTTTCTTGCAATTCATGGAGAGACAAAAGCATGAAGAATAAGTGTCCCAGTCTAAGAAAACTGACTAAGGTGTTGAGTTGAATTTGCTCCTCTAAGTGCTTGTCTTTCCCCATAGGATAATCATCAAGATGGTCCTATAAACATACTTTTAGTCAGATGAAAGGAACCCCATCCTTAGTTCACAGAATGACCAAATAATTTAGCATGGAGGGGAATTTTGGAGGTTATCATCTGGTCCAATTCCCCACTGAAAGCAGGGCCAGCTTTGAAGTTAGATCCAACTCCAAGGTTGGATCAGGTTACTCAGGGATGTAAGTCAAGTCTTGAAAAATGGAGATCCCACAGCCTTTCTGGGCAACCTGTTCCAATGTTTGACCACCCTTCTTGTCAAATTATTTTTCCTAATATCTAATTGGAAATTGCCATGCTGCAATTCACGTCTGTTGCCAGTTCAGAAGAAAAATGGTTTTTGATACAAAAGAACCTTTGTTGAGAAAAGTTGAATAGAAATGCTCCTAGAAAAATTTATTTCAAGGAGAAATAAAAGTTTGGAAATTAATTTGCATGTTCAATTGTAGTGTAGTTGTTTTATATGGAAAAGTTGGCTGTCACAGCATCTTGCCCACTGGAGAAGAAGAATGTGTGAAGATATGTATGCATTGGAGGGATACGCTCACTTACAAGATCATAGTCTTTTATAAAATAGACCAGCCTCCAAAATGAAGAATGGTATTGCCAACACTAGTTGCTATATTTAGTTCAATTTAATAACATATTATGTGGTTTATATATAATGTAATTGTGGTATTCACTCCTTACATGCTTTAGGTTTATATTCAAGTTTTGATTCCTGAGTCATCTGTCTGCAAGCTACAGCAGACTCATATCCTCTGTTAAATGTGGTGTATGTGGGGAAGTAATGCATATTGATTAGTAAATTTTGCATTATTATTTCCATCTTTAGTGTCCTCTTTATATAAATAGTCTTATTTACATAAATAGTTTCCTCTTTATAAAAAAAAAAAATTGCTAATATTGTCTTATTAGTTGAATTCTTATGGTACTTTTTTCCACAGTTTGAACTTTGTCATGTTTTATTTATAAATATCCGTTGATTTTACATTATATCTCACCCTTCTATTTTCCATTTTCCTCATTCACCGTGATAAACTGAGTCTTTCAGCTTGTGCAGTACTTCTTGTAAACTTTACTTTTTAATTTGTTTTAAATTATTTTAAACCCAACATTCTATACTTGTTTTCAAATTTGACTGAAATAGTTTTTCTGTGTATCACATTGTTTACACTTTTTAAAATACAGAAACAACGCTAAAATGCCCCTCTCTTTGATTTTGATTGCATTTTTTTAAATTAATTTCATTTACTGTTTGTCATTTCTGATTAAGCATAAGATTTCCTCATCTATTAGTTGATTTTTTCATATTAACCTACATTTATTTGATTTCTCTGAGGCCTTTATCTTCCTTCTCCCATTTGTTCTCTGTGTTAATAATGCCTAGAGCTGAGAAGAAACAGAGCACACATTCAGTGTGGCTGAGTACAAAGTTCTGAATAAATTAAAGTTTTATGCTCTCTTCTGATATATTGTGAGCTTAAATCAGAAATACTGTACTTTGATATTTTGTCAGACATTATATTTTTCAAAAGTTTACTAAATGAGTGTATGGATTTTTCCCTCTAAAATACAAACAAATAATAATTATGGGAAGATGTGATGCCCAGTCGAGAGCTTAACTTAGAGCTCTCAACCTTCTCTCCTCTAATCTGCTCAGAAGCAGTTTAACAGCAAGGATTTCCCTTAAATGGGGTTGGGGAGCACTCCAACACACCTTGCATAGCTTTTCGAAGTCAAAAGGGGTTAATGAATTTAGAACAGCTCAGTAACAGAAAGAAAAACCCTGAAGTGAGCTACTTCAGACAAATAGAATAGCATTGGTACTAACATTAATCCTGATATCATAGAAAGGAAAGGATTGTATGGTGATATGAATTATGGAAAGTAACCCAAAGTTTCATCTTTGTCATGTAAAAAATGAAAAATATACATTTTTTTCTTGCATGCTAACTGCTAAAGTAAATCATCCTATGACACTGGGCAATAACACAAATTAATAACACCAGTGCATAATAAAAGAGCTGCAGTCCTTGAGGATCGTTCATCTGCAGGAAAAGAAACCTGAGATAACAAGAGATGAAGGCAAGTGATCAAGCTCTTGGGTATTCCTGAAAGAACAGAGAGGTAAACTCTTGAATTCTAGCTTGTTATTTTACCAGGATTTCCTAGGAAACAAGTTAAAATTAGCTTATTATGTTCCAGTTCTTTCATTCAATGAATTAAATAAGTATGAGGACATCTTATGTAGTCATCAAAACCACGCTAATTTCATTCCTATTAAAAGAAATTTTAAAGTGGATATTAAAAAAATGCATGAACACACAGAAATGAAACCATGGTCATTTTACTGGGCTATTTCTGTGCTACTTAAAGAAAACATGAATCTATAAAAGCAGTTATTAAAGTCCACAAGAAGTATGGGATGCCATATAAGCCATCTGCTCGGATTATCCAAAAAATTTCTATAGAAAATCTTTGCAGACCCCTTAGCAGTCACCTCCATGTTTCTACCAGCTGCATTAATAACTGAATAACCAAAACTCAGTTTTGAACATGCAGATGTGTGATAAAGTTGCTTACTGAATCAGAGCCCATATTGTGGGCTTCTTACTTGTTGAGAAGTCAGCGCTTATTGAACAACTTATTAGCACCATTGTGGGACTACTGTGAATAACTGTTTGGCTTTATATGACCAAGGAAGGATATTTTCTAAAAGTGGAAATATGAAATAAAGTGACAGAAAGTGTGGTAACAAGAAATTTATGAATGGAGTTTTGATCCAAAAATTTATTGGCAACGTGCCTTTTTAACGTGATGCCTATCTCTTGTCATCCTCCCTTTAAGACTGTGTCCCTCCTACCCCCACTGAACAATCCAAACTTATATTTAAATTTGGTTTGATCAATTAAAGAAAAAAGTTATCCAAGTATAACTTCCTTCTTAAGGTATTGTAATTAGCATGTGGCTAGATAGTAGCTTGGTACCATTTGTTTAATAAAGAAAATAGATGAGCATTTTGCAGGGTAAATATGGTTAGTTTTGCAATTTAATCAAAACAGTGGGATTACCATTTTGCTTGTATTTGTCTATGCATTTAATTGAAACAAATGTGTGTGCAGATGGACCAATCCTGAGTGCACAAAAAATGGACAACTGAGTCCATATTTTTACATATACAGTCCTTTCATCTAGAATTGCAAGCAAATTTTCATTGCCCTAGAAACTCCCGAAAAGGCAAAAAGAAGGGCAGTTCTTGCCCAAGTGAGGTCATAATGTTAAATATTGACCGAATGTTCAAGAGATGTTTTGGGATGTATTAGGGTTTCTGTGACACGGTAAGGTCTGGAAAGGCTAATTGTTCTAACTGTGATAGTCGAGTTTTTAGAAGACATGGGAATATAGTGACTTTGGTTTTTATTTTTGAAATTACAAACTTGCCTTAAAAGAGAGTTTATGTTTTAAAGCAGGTTGTAATTATCTGCATGAGGTCCGTTATCCTTCTTACAGTGGAACTAGTTTCTAATAAAAAGAAATCCAGAGTAATATTTTAAAAATCCTTGAGAAGAGAAACCATTGCTGAGGCTGACCACCTTCTTTGCATGGAATTAGGGGATATCAAAGAAAAAAAAAGAGCATTTTATTTCAGGGGATATGTATTTTTCTCTCAGATGTACATTTTTGCTCCTCCAATATCCATTTCAGCTATCATAAGTTCCATATTAATTTTGAAATGGTATATGTTGTCAGTCTTGACATTAGAGTATCAGAGCATTTCCTAGGACAGGATTTCTGAAATCTAGCACGTACTCTCAGATCCCTTTCTGTGCGTGATTCCTAATAGAAGTAATCTACAACTACCGTTTATCAAGATTCAACCCCTGGTTAATAATTACAGTTTACTAAAAACACGGTCTCTTTTCAGACAGAGCAGGTGAATCAGGTTATGTTCCTGAAATCAAAATGTGAATTTGGTTTTTTTTAACGTACGCTGAACTGAAGGCAAGTCTTTTCTGTCTTTTTCCGTTTGCCTTGATTTGTTTTTAGAGCAGATTTGCATTTAGGACCCAAGACTATTT
Source organism: Pelecanoides urinatrix (assembly GCA_013400755.1). Lineage (NCBI taxonomy): Eukaryota > Metazoa > Chordata > Aves > Procellariiformes > Procellariidae > Pelecanoides > Pelecanoides urinatrix. Next base: position 15,223 of record VZTQ01006193.1, on the reverse strand, counting down.
TATTAGGGTTTTTTCTGGGAATTCACTTTTACTGAATGTGTTCTATATGAGATGATAATTTGAAAAAAAACCAAACCACCAACCAAACTAGTGTTACTCTGGGAAAGGGAAAAAAAGTTTTCATAGAAGGGTGTCTCATCCCCATCTTCATCTTTCTAAAAAACCTAAGAAAAGTGTTAAAATCCATTTATCTGCAAATTATAGAAAGCATACTTAGTGGAGGCATGCCACAAAATGTTTATGTAGTCAAAAGCTTTGTAGAATGAATATATCCTACAATCCCAAAACTCCACTGAAGAATGAGGAAATTACTGGATTTAAATGCTCAGGATTAAAGGATGACATATCTGTACTGTGTTTGCTATTGCATGTGTTTCATGACCTGGCCAGATAGTTGGAAAAAGTATTCGCTAATTAGATTACAGAGAACGGGATGTCCCCTGAAGTTAGTATTAGCATTATCAGTTGCAAATAATAATGCATGGCTGAAGGTCAAAGCTTTGATTTTAGTAAACTTCTTATATTTTCAAATATTCCTACTGCAGTTACTTTCTTCACAAAAATCAAGCAGATGATGGATTATTCCTCTTCCATTTCTGTAGAAATGAATAACTGTGGAAAACATTTTGATATTTCTATGGCTTGAGGCATCAGTGCCCATAGAGAAAAATGTGTCCTTTTCAGCAAAATATTTAATTGTTTTCTCTATTGAAAAAAATAATATATTGTTGGTAATGCACAAAACTCCCCCCTGCCCCCAGGTTATAATTTTGTCTATGGGTAAATCTTGGAAAACTACAATAATTAATTTGCTGTCAGAAGTGACGTATATGAATAATACTATGGTGTGCTTTTTGTACTTTCAGCAGCAACCTTGAAAAGTAATTTTCCTTGTTTTCTGCATTTTCACATTTCTTAGCACAAAAATCTTTCCAGAGTTTTTTATTCTTAAAAGCTATACTGGAATTATTTTTATGCTTGGCTTGTTGCATGCTGTCTGGCATCTTACTGTCCACCATGAGGAACTGAGAAGCTGCTTCTGCATAAATTATGTGAAACTTTATGCAGTTATTCCTAGTTTTGCTAAGCCATGCAACATCATTTCTCTTCTAGTGAAAAGCAAAGGGCTCTTTTTTCTTTGTAGGAGGTTCATCTTGAATTATTGATAGAATAATATTGTCAGAGTCACATTTACACAGTTACATCCATTTAGGGATGTAACTCAACCAGCTAAAAATACATAATTAATACTTAAATTCATTCTTGCATGTGAGCACTCTGCCTGTTCTGCACTGTAGCTTGGGCTAGTAGACCTTGGATATTGTATTCCACAGCAAACAGAAGGGATAAAAATACCTTTAGGAAACAGCAGGTTAATAGTGTCAGGTATATAAAATAGGCTACAGCTACACTGAAAATATGTTCTTATCTGTCTTTTTTTGCGTTTCTGTAACAGTTGAAGTAATTTCTGTATGAAGTTTAGAAGGAATTTCATGATCTGCTGGCACTGAATTTAAGATGCTGAATAAAAACTGTTGTTGTTTGAGATTAGAAGTGTACAAATTTGTCTCAATAAAGTGGTCTGAAAAAATGAATCAACCTGCAGCAAACATAGCGCAGATTCTTTCAGTCAATAATTGCTTGGGGAAGGTGACCACTCGAAATACTTCTGTCATTCCCACTTCTTTGCCTCTGTCTAACTGAAGTCTTCACTTGTGAAGTTGTTGTCTGTGTTGGGATTTGATGCAATCTCCTGTCGTGGTTTCTTTGTGATGTGGTTTGATTTGTTTTCTTAGAGAGATTCTTCAGTCTTCTGAAGCTGTGGGCTTAAGCTCACATTCTTAAGTCTTCTTAAACTGTGGCTTAAGCTCACATCAAGGCTGTTACTCCTTGTTGTGTTACATGGCCCAAAACCTCACTCCTCCAGTCTTACCAGCAGCTCAGTGTGTGCTAGCTGTCTGCTGCAATGAAAACGTCTGCCTGGCATCCTCCTCTATAGGCTGTTGACCCTAGGTTAAAATTTCCAGAAGACTCTAGAATGGCCTCTGCTGAGAAGGTCTAGACTCTGCCAGAACAAGTTGACTTGCTGTCTTATTTCAACTGATGTATTTCTCACTGAAGTAGGCAGCTGAAGTATAATGCCAGCCATATACTAGAAGAGTTAGTTCATTAAATAGTCACTGAAAAGTGCTTGCAGAGTTGTTTTCCCTACATGCAATCCTTACCTGGATGATAAAATGCAAAATAAAAAATCAGAGGCTAAGAACAATACTTTTTTTCTATTTCAGTCTGAAATATGAAGCCACAGTATTGACTTTTTTCAGATATGCAAGTCAATGCAATCTTACAATAGCATAATAGAAGAACCTTGTTTAATCAGTTATTGTTCAAAGACACTTCTTTCAGTCTGAATTTTGTACTGGAAACAAGGCTTAATCACAGGTACATTGCTCGGTGTTGCTGTGCAAAGGCTTGAATGATTGATTGAGTCTTGCTCTTAAACATGAAACACTGAATGAGGAGATGTCCCTGAAAATAGCACGTGGGAAGGTCAGACTAAAGCATTTTAGCTTCCTTTTATGCCCCATTCTGTGCATAATGCATAAATAGTTATTTTTAATTATTTTTGGACCACTGGTCATGAGAAAAATAAATTCAATTTGAAACGAGGAAATAGAGCAAGTAAATGCTATCCAGATTTTTGCCTAGAGCTTTATCTTTTGTTACTTCTGTTTTCAATTGCATATTCTTTATATCGCATCGTTTTCCAGCCCATGTTACTCTACAGATTTTTTTGAAAGGATCACAATATGATTTTCTTTTTTGTAGGTACATTCAAGAACATAATATCATGAAGATATCTGACATCTTTTCAGATCTCTGTAGGAATGGGCATTTAAATTAGACTGCAATTTAAGTAACCCTGTTTTTTTAATTGAATTTGTTCTTTTTTCCAACTTACTGATTTTTCAATGAACAGTAAACAAAACAGTTGAACAATGCATTATTTTCTTGCATAAGCAGTGAGAGATGGACATTTGCCCGGAAAAAAGCTGGACATCTTTACAACAGTAAGACATCACGCTCTTTTAGTGTTGGTGACTAATTGCCCTTCTGACAGCAGTTGCCTCTGTTGGCAAGAAGATTTGTGAGAGCACTCCCTGCTCTGCTCAAGCAAAATTAGCTGTATTTGCTTAAGCAATTTCAATAGGTGTCTTGAGTTAGCATGGCCCAGAGTGTACCTGGGAGCGTTCACGTAAACCATGCAGCTGGCGGGGCTGTTGCAGAAGGTATTTTCAGCCAGCGACAACTCACGCAGCCGAGAGCAGTAACATTTCATCCACAGCAGTGCAATCCACTGTCCTTGGATTTGAAGCTTGCACCAACACATGCATCCTCTCTCTGTGTACCAGCCCAGAGGAAAACGTATGGAGAACAGTGCGGGTCCAAGCGCTTCCTTAGTCACAGGTTGAGACACCTCTACACCCTTGCTTCTAAGGCACTATGTGCTAGGACAGAGGTGGTTTGAGGACTGGGTTTTCTTCTGTTTCTCCAGCTGAGGCTTTTACACTTTGTGTAAATGAGTATTCACTGTGCCAGTGCTTGATGAGAGCCAGTGGGTATTGCCAAGAGGCAACAGCTTTAAAAGAGAGATTGACCTTCTTGGAGGTTACCATACAACGTTCCAGTCTTTCACAACGGGTGGGACAAGACCTGACCCTGGGTTCCCCTAACAACCCTATCCCTGGGTTCACAGAGGCTTCCACCTCCAATTCCAGACTCAGTTCAGCAGCAAAACTTAGAAATGTTTAAGAAATTAAACATCAGAGGGCTGAAGGTGGGTGAGGTGAGTGAGTTTGACAGTTCCAGCAAAACTTAGGAATGAGCTAGAGCTATGCATAAACCTACGATGTCAGAAATACAGGAACCTGCATAAAACTGTGGCAGCTCTGCTAGATAGTGAGGGGTTCTTAACTGGGCAGGACCCTGAGCAATCAAACGTGACTTCAAAATTGGCCCTGTTTTGAGCAGGACGCTCGACTAGATGATCACCAGGGTCCCCTTCCAGCCTACATTACTCTATACCTCTGTGATTCTTGCTGTATCTAGATGTTAACTCAGACACTGTGTAGACGTAGGTTTATCCCAGTCAGTGTGTTCCAATTCTGCTTGTTTGTATTTGTGTAATTGTAGCGGTGAATACGGTAACAGTCACAATTGGTAGCAGTCACAAGGAATCTAAATAAGTATATTTTTGTGTAATTGAAGCAAATTGAGAAAATTATTTTAAGACTTCAGTTGTAACGTACAGTGGCATATAAAACTGAGCAAACTACTATTACTTTTTGCCATGAGCACGGATATTTCTTTTGGGACAATTCCAGCAAGTAAGATAGTTCTTCGGGGTGAGGTGTGGGGTGTTGTGTCCCCTTACCCCTCCCAAGAATTTGCTGTTATCTCAGTTCTCTACATTTATAAACCTGATTTACAAAAGTATCTAGCCACAGTTTTCCAGTGGAAGAAACTAGACTCATCATGGCTGTTACAGAGGGGAAGTTCATGCCCTGTGACTCAGAAAGGAGAAGTTGATAGGGATTTTGTTTTATTTTTCTTGTATTTCATCTTGGCTTTCCTTTGACTTCTCTCTGCACTTAGTAATCTACCTTTTGAGCCTACAAATAGTTTGTAGTCTGAAATTNGGTGAGGTGAGTGAGTTTGACAGTTCCAGCAAAACTTAGGAATGAGCTAGAGCTATGCATAAACCTACGATGTCAGAAATACAGGAACCTGCATAAAACTGTGGCAGCTCTGCTAGATAGTGAGGGGTTCTTAACTGGGCAGGACCCTGAGCAATCAAACGTGACTTCAAAATTGGCCCTGTTTTGAGCAGGACGCTCGACTAGATGATCACCAGGGTCCCCTTCCAGCCTACATTACTCTATACCTCTGTGATTCTTGCTGTATCTAGATGTTAACTCAGACACTGTGTAGACGTAGGTTTATCCCAGTCAGTGTGTTCCAATTCTGCTTGTTTGTATTTGTGTAATTGTAGCGGTGAATACGGTAACAGTCACAATTGGTAGCAGTCACAAGGAATCTAAATAAGTATATTTTTGTGTAATTGAAGCAAATTGAGAAAATTATTTTAAGACTTCAGTTGTAACGTACAGTGGCATATAAAACTGAGCAAACTACTATTACTTTTTGCCATGAGCACGGATATTTCTTTTGGGACAATTCCAGCAAGTAAGATAGTTCTTCGGGGTGAGGTGTGGGGTGTTGTGTCCCCTTACCCCTCCCAAGAATTTGCTGTTATCTCAGTTCTCTACATTTATAAACCTGATTTACAAAAGTATCTAGCCNTTATAAACCTGATTTAGAAAAGTATCTAGCCACAGTTTTCCAGTGGAAGAAACTAGACTCATCATGGCTGTTACAGAGGGGAAGTTCATGCCCTGTGACTCAGAAAGGAGAAGTTGATAGGGATTTTGTTTTATTTTTCTTGTATTTCATCTTGGCTTTCCTTTGACTTCTCTCTGCACTTAGTAATCTACCTTTTGAGCCTACAAATAGTTTGTAGTCTGAAATTACTGGCATCACAATGGCTTCACTAGCTAGACTACATTGGTGCTGGAGGGCACCAACCTTGACTCATTGCAGAATTGGGTAGCACTTTGTTCAAAGGATTTTTTGGGCCAGATTTGTTAGTTACTGTAGGTAGGTGGTGCAGCTCTGTTGAAGACTGCTTACCAAGATTGACAGGCTCATATCTTCTGGAACAAAACGAGTTATTAGGTTTTAAATAGTATTTTTAATATTTTAACAGTTTGTTATTAAACAAAAAGGTTTTGCACGCATCCACACAGACATGCAGTGTGAGAGTTCTCTAATGTTTTGATCTGTAATTTGAGAGGTACATGAATAAAGACTTTTCTGCATAGACTAGCTGTATGGATTTTATTTCTTCAGTGGAGAAGCTGTTTTTTGACAACTGTTTATCTGTGAATGGCAGGATATTAACATCTCTTCGATTAAAAAATAAACACTGCCAGGTATCTTAACTTGTCCAAGGGCAGATGGAGAGTGTTTGCTGTCTGCTAACAAAGAGGAATTGTGTGAATCCAAATTGTGCCATTAGCTGTTGGCTCTGTGATTGAGAGATGAGATCTGAAACTGGAGGAAGTAAGAAGTTGGCAGCTGTACCTTGGTGGCTGAGTGTCCGCTGTTACACTGTTGATGCCGAGTCAGAAATTGAGGCTGTGAAATGTTAATTGGCTTGCTAGGAAGTGGGTGAGCATTATGGCTCAGTTGATTAAGATGGCGCAACATTAAAAAGTGTCAGATGGAGAGGTTAGTTAGACAGATCTGTGTTTAATTGTCTAGCCATTACTGTTTCTGAAACGGCAATTCAGCTTCTTTCATAAATTTTTCAATAATTAGTAAGTATAAGTTTTAATTAATGTTCTTTTCAGCCTGCAGCACATGAAATTTATTTTTTCCAAGCAGTCATAGCAACCATTTTATGCTAAACAATTTTTTAAGTAATTTATGCTAACTTCATAAGAACACCTTCACCATTTTAATCAATATAAGTCACCCAGAACTAAGGGTATATTTCAAATGCAGCTATTGATGCAAAGAAGTAATAGGAACTTGAATTTGTTGAAATTAATTCTGTATGTGTTGCTTCTACTTATTTCAACAGGTTACTGAGCTAGAGTGTGTGAGCAGTCAAGCCAATGCAGTCCACACACATAAAACAGAATTAAACCAGACGATACAGGAGTTAGAGTCTACACTGAAGAAAAAAGAAGAGGTATTTGCTAATATTTATTCTAGGCTTTTCTGTTATGTCATTTCTAAAGGCTTTCAATATTAAGCTTGTGATGACTGGTAAATACTGTATTATTTCCTATAGTTGTTATGAAGTAAAATTTTTTTCAGTTTCTTTGAAATGATTAGTATTTTTCCGTGTATATAATTATGTCAGTCCAATATAGAGCTGGGTATCTGAACAACAAAAATACGTATCATGTGTTCCTGTTTGTTTTTGCCAAGCATCTCTGTGTGTAAAAGTAAGTCATAAGTGGTTTCCACAGAGCAATCATCACTCTGATGCAGTCCAAACTCACTAAGAAGGGAAGCTGTCGTAAGCATGCTTTCCTTTTTCTGGAGAGTAGAGTTTGGAACAAATAATAGATCAATGCCTTTTTCAGGCCAATCTGTTTTTCAGGCTATGTTAATATAGCTGACTTTTATGATTCCTAAGATCAGCCCTTTCCTTAAAAGCATGCCAAGCCCTGGGCCTGAAACTTGATGATATTTATTGTGCCATCTGCCTTGGGCTGGACCAGCAGCAAGAAAATAAAAGGAATTGGAGTAACACCTGCACTAGCACGGGTCCTAGAGGAAAACAGATTTGTGCCACAGAATGACCGAGAATCGCCCCTTTATAGATAGTAAAAAGGAGGTGGAAGGAGCCGCGTATGAAGGATTATTTGCCCCGTGTGACACCAGATCCCTCCGTGACAGACACAGTGGGCACTGGTGTGCGTGTTCAGAGGGGCAGGATATCTTGCAGGGTCTTGCCTCCAGCGCGGGATTTGTTAGGTGTTACCAAGGAGGATGCAGGAGAGGCACAGTAGTTACAGAATATCCTCCCAAAATGGAACAAAGCCTTTTCCAAACTCCCTCATACTTACGAGATTACCCTACGAGATTAGGTTGGTCATGTTTCCCATTTTGGTGCCCATTAATTTTTGAATTATGCCAAGCTTTTGGCTGCAAAGAGATCTTTCTGAAAGGAGTTCTGGGAGGTGAATATGCCCTTCTTGGGAAAAGTACTTAATAGTTTTAAGTTTGATACCTTTTAGTTTCATTAATTGTTCCTATTCTTGTCTCCTGAAACTNCCCCACCAACACCGGGGCTCTTAGACTTAGACTAAGTCTAAGTAACTGTAACTTAGACTGCATTGCAAAGTGGTAGGTTGAGATGATCCTTAGGAATCTGTATCAAAATTTCCACCTGCTGTGAGTTGCTATTTTTACCCGAGGGAACAGACCCAAATTTCATTTATAAGGCCACAGAGTACTCTCGGGCTAGCACATGTCTTTCATCGATACATGTCCTGNTAGACTCTCTTTTTACAGAAATCAGTGGTCAAAGCAGGCAATTTTTTTGATGCTCAGCCCTGCTAGTGACATAATAAGCAGGTCACATATGAAAATTGGGTTTTTCTCTTGAAAAAATGGGGAAGGATAGATTCTAATAGAATTCNTGCAGTGTCTTCCCATAGGTCTTGCATGCCACTGAAACTGTCAGGCTGTGTATCATCAGATTGGGATGAATTTGTATTCAGCTTCTAAACATGCCCTGAGAGAGTAAAGGTTAAAGCATTTTTGTGTAGTACAGACTTTATTATTTAGAATCATTGTNTTTCAGATCTTTTGTGTGGGAGAGGAAAACTTGGGCTTTTATAAAAGAAAATGCTTATCTGTCTTGTTTATTCACAATGGAGTTGCTGTTTTGGGACTGTGATTCAGGACTATTGAGAGCAGGGCTTCAACTTCATGTGCTATGATGGGCACTAGCCAACTGCCAGTTTTGGTATCATTGCAACGGCTCGCTCAGGAGAAGAAGCGGTAGCCAGCTTATCTGCGNCAGTGTGCCCTCAGTATACCATCCCTTGCTACATCTGAGCCCTTGTCTGTCTGTCGCTGGGCTGACCAGTCAGCACATACGCACCTCCTTTGTGAAACCTGCCTTTGCAATGAGGCTGACCCAAAGCTTAGGTGGGTTAAACTCTGAATTCAACTTCAGAGTTTTGATAGGACTGGAAACTCAGGCATTGAATAGCTCCAAATCCGAAGTGCTGAAAGGTGACCCTCGCTGTTCTGTGGCTCGACCTAAGTCATGCTGAAAGCAAGCCCCATCAGACTAGCCACAGCTTGAAAATCATTGAGCTATTCTTTGAAATGCATTACATGAATTGGAACTTCCTTGAATCTCATTTTATCCTACAGAATAATCCACATAAGAACAAAAGGAGTTTATTCATTTTTCCCCATTCTTAAGTCAAATTGTTTGGAAAAAGTATGTTATTACTTTAAATAATCTTTAAAGATTGTTTTGAATACACAAGCTTGCCTGTTCCACTATTCAAAAAATTATTGCTGGTTTTAGGTTAAAAGTGGGAGTTTTAAGCTGAAAAGGCGCTTACCTGAGAGACTCAAAAGGGAGATTATAAAAGTTGGAAATTTTTCTAGCAGTAGCATATGCAAGAATTTCAGTGTGAGATCATGTAAAAAGTAATAGTGAGCCAGGAATTAGCTATCCTTACCAAGCAGAATTATGAGAGACTAGTAAGAGATGAAAGTTAGAAAATGCTAAGTTTTTATTAAAATTTGTGCTTTATAAAGTCAGTACCTTCCTTTTGGTATATTTATATCTTTAGTAACCAAATGGATATATTGTGTATATGTGTCCATACGTCACATTGTAGGCAATCAATTTCTGAGAATAGTTCTATATGGTTATATTCAAGGAAATTTAAAGCTCACTTAGGATCTGAGTTAAAAGTTGCCTTTCTTAAGCTTAAAGCTTGTTACTGACCTGATGAAGCCCATCTAAAAGATCTTGAGTCTTTGCTTTGCTATAGTCATGCTGCTTTCATTATACTGGCGTTCTCTGAGCCACTTCACCCTACATCTGTGACATCAGTGAAATGGTGTTTTCTTCTGTAGCTCCAGACTAACCATCTGACATCTGTTCACTTAGTTGACTCATCATCTGTTTTCAGGGTGATCGTCTCCAGGGTCCGTATCTGTTTGTCTCACTCTTTTTTCTTCTGCTTTATTTTTTCCCTCTTGTGCATGCAAATGGATTATATAACTCTAAAATATTTTGGAATGTAGCCTGTATGAAAAATGCTATACAAAGAAATTACTATTTCAAGGTGTATTGCATTTCTGACACACTCATATCAGGGAATGATATTAGAAATCCATCATTGGCAAATTCCAGTGAAGAGCAATATGTTATCACTATGAAGGGTAAGTATCGAGGCCCTTGTTACTTAATAATTTCATTAGCAATGTAGAGAAGACATATCAATGAGTCATGATCAGTGTGACTCTCACAGTAAGTCAGAATATCTTTATTACTATGGCTGATTCCTAAATGTAGCTGTTGTGTATGGTTTGAATATTTTATTCGGATCCTTGCACTGAATTCCACAAAAGATTACTACAGTGCAAACAACAAACATAACTTGTTAATAATTTATTTCTTTTCTAAAAGAAATAATGTATGAGAAATGGTTGCTGTAAGAAGAGCTTGAAAAAACAGTGTAAAATACACCTTGCAAAGGACCTGAANCCAGATATTGCAAAATAAAACCATATTATCTATCCGTGGATTTGTTCCAAAGTGGTCCCTTTCATCACTGGCTTGCCTACTTACTGAAATCAATTATTTCTGGGGTAAGAGCTGTGGCAAGGAGAATTCCTAGAGCACACACATTTGGAGAGTAGAAGAGTGACAGGAGAAGCAGGACGCGTGAGCAAACATGGAAAAACAGCAGTCGGTTTTGTGTGAGCTAAAGGAAGGGCTGTGTCATCCCTGCAGAGCTGAGAGGACCTTGAACTTCCCTTTTTGTCCTGTACTGCAGTCACTTGGCCTCAGAGGGTCTTGAACCTGTGCAGATGGTACTTGTCAGTACTCAGTTTGGAGGGCAGGAGTAGGCTCAGTGAAGGAGAGCCTTCAGAGGGTATGGCTGGGTTATAATCAGTTAGCTTGTTCGTTTATAGCAACGGTGGGGTAGCTAATCACTACAGAAGCATGTATGTATTTTAATTTATGTTGTTTCTACAAGTACTCTTTTCAGTTAGCTTCCTTTAGTGCTTTGGCAACTGTATCGTTCAGCGTTAAACAGATTAAACTACTTCTTCTCATGGTCCTGGCAGCAAGGGGTAATTCCTGCTTTCAGCTGTGCTGTTTAAGACCAGTGCCCAAAACTCTGTGGTTTTTAACTTGCCCATTTAGAAACAAGAAGTAAGGGAGGTATTCAAGTTCAGCTTGGATGTAACCCTTGGCTGCACAAGCAGCCACAATTATGAGGAGATCAGGTTCCCAAGGCTCTGCCTTCTCCACCTGCACCACTGCTGGGGGTCCCAGAGCTCTTCTCCACTGCAGAGGCTGGGAGGCGAAACTGAGCCCTGGCCACGTCACCCCATCCCTCCTGTGGCCAGGGATGCAGTGGCCGATGGACACTGCCAACAGACCCCTCCACGGGTAGAAACGTGTCTTGGGCCACAGACTTTGACACAAGGCTGCCTTTTTATGCCTGTTACCCTTGACTGCCCAAATACATATTCTGTATGGGTCAGGATGTTTCTTATGGTTAGCTAATATCTCTCTAATGTAAACATGAATATATTTGGTAGCTTTGAGAAGAATCGTAACAAAAACAGTGGGACAGTGGGAGGGCAGAAAAAGGAGTCGCTCGTGCTGGGAGCAGTGACTGCTGCCAAATGTCCCTCCCTATGGCTGTGTGAAACTAGTTGCTGTTTCAGAGCAGGCCTGTTAAAGCTTTCTGACACGAAGCCGCTGTAAAGGGAGGCGGTGTTGAAAAAATGTTAATCTATGTAAATATGAATTCATCATGCACTTTTCCAGAGAATGGCTGCAGAGGGTGTATGGTGTACTAAATACACTGTCCCTGTGCTGCCTTTGAAGGTGTTTTTCACAACTGAAAGTACAAAATTTAGCATGGATTTACAAGACGTGCAATGAATGAGGCAAATAACAATATGCTATTCCAGGCCCACGTGACTGCTCCATTAGTAGTTCGACAGAAGAGAGGGCACCTGGTTTGCACAAAGCCGAGCAGCCGTGACCCCCCTCCCCTGTGAGGGGTCCCAGCGGGCTGGCGCTGGGGGCCTCCTCTTCCTCATGAATGAGAGCTGAGCTTGCTCAGGGTCAGATCTCCACAGCTACGTGTAACATGCTGCTGCTTCGTCTTTCCACCCGCTGTATGGGAACAGCTTGTCCATAGGGCACTGGCGGCGGGTGGGCGCTTTCCCTGCTCCCGCAGCTGCACTGCTGCTGCGCTGGGGCTGGCAGGTGGGTGCTCCGGGGCACTGTGCAGCAAGACAAGACGTTCAGCTTGCACTGGCTGGTTTAAATTTGTTACTATCAGTGTCACCTTGACATCAGTATTGCTAGTTTATGTTTCTGTCTTAATTTTCAGGGTGAAAAGGCCTATAATGTGGGACAGGAGTAAGGTAGTACTCCTCCATCCATAAAGCAGTATTCTGGATGAGTTTTTGTATGACACCACTTGATGGGGACTATGTCCTTGAGCAATTCACGTAGTCTAAATCAGGGAATACTTGAACTTAAGTAAGCCTTTGAGAAGCTGTTTTTAGTAGGTGGCACATTTCTGAATGACAGAAGCAATAACTTACCTGAATGAGTAAGTATATCGCATCTGTTGTTCACTGACTAAATTTTACCTCTCTCCAAAAGTTTCTGTCCTTCAGATGAATTACTGAAAAAATGGAGGAAGTGGTAGTACATACGCAATCATAATAACAATTTGGGTTCTGGTTTTGGCTTAGAGGAAACTGTAAAGGAGCACAAATTTCTTTAAAAACTGGTTGACAAAAATAGCACATGAAAACCAGCAGGAGGTTAGACTGCTTTCTGTTTGCAGACAAAACTTTAACATGTTATGTATTTTCTCTGAAGGAAGTAGAAATTCGAAACAAAGACCTGGAAGGCCATCTGTCTGATCTAGAGCAACGTCTGGAGAAAAGTCAGAATGAGCAAGAAGCTTTTCGCAATAACTTGAAGACACTTTTAGAAATTCTTGATGGAAAAATATTTGAACTAACAGAGTTACGAGATAACTTGGCCAAGCTAATAGAATGCAGCTAAAGAAAATGGGATTTCAGTGCCAATCAGCTTAAAGATGCACTGTCTCTCTTCATAGGACTGTGTTGGGCTCTGCATCAAAGTTGCACAAAATTAGAAAATGCTCCTCTGAGAGGGCTTGTTTTAAATTTGAGTCATATTTCAATGTAAAATTTAGAACTCAGCTTGTAGCTAGTTGAAGAAAAAAACAACAAACAAAAAAACTTGAATTACAAATTACCTCCTTGTACATTNTTTCAGAATGTCACATGAATTTCAGGTTTTGTGAATAATGGCTTATGGGGAACACTGTTTTATTACAGATTGCATTAAGGGTATAGAGCTATTGCAATGGATTACTCGTACACTGAACTTGTCCAGCCAAGAAAGCTGTTTCTAGAAGTTTTGTTGTCATAGCAAATTGAAATGGAGACATGTTTACTCTTTTATGGGTCTTCATATCACATCTTTATTGAAACTACACCAGGCAATATTCTGAACTGTTAACTAAATGTTTAAAAACAGGAAATTGAATTTAATTATCCTCAGTGAGCAGGTTTTAAAGTTGTTTTGATGTAATTTTAACAGACTTTTGGCAAACTCACATTTCTTTATATAATAGATTTATTTAAGGAAAAAACCTCTTTGAAAGGTAAGCCAAGTGTCATGTGTCTTGCATCTAAGTGCATTCTTGCCATAAATTGCTTGTAATGTTGAAGAGGGCTTTTTTAAAATGTATGAATGAGTGTCAGACTTCAGAGTCAAAAGATGCACGGACCTTTGTTTGCTCCCCAAATTAATTTGAATGTTAAACATGAAATCTAGCTGCTTATTAAATTTGTACAACACAATTTTCTCCACTTAGAGATTGCTATTCAAAACTAGAAAAGATAAGTTTGTTTTCATGTGTGTACTGTGTGTATATACCATATAATACACACAGGTTCTCATTTATATTAGAAATACATGCTTTATTTCTAAAATATTGGTTTTTTTCTTTACTAGTGATTTATCAGGTCTGCCCTGACTAGTCAGGAAAATGGTTTAGGTCAAATGCTAAACCGTTATGTATTATACGGTATGTAATGAACAAAATGTTTACGTTTTCTCCATCTTTTTAGGATATTTTCTCAGTTATTTTATTTATTAAAGAGGTGGGGGGAGCTTGGTTCAGTGTGCTACTGGTTGAAAACTTTGTGGTGAGCTACGTGTTTTTCATTTGGTGGATTTTAAACAGTGGTGTGTCTTATCTTCATCAGGTCCAGATGAGCAGATACGACCAATTTTTAATTTACTTGGGGATGTTTGGGCTGGGTTCTCCTGTCACTTGAGCTGCTGTAAACCAGAAGTGTCCTTGATGCGATGTCAGCAACATTCAGTTGGCATAACATCTGTGGAAGTGCAAGGAGAATCTGTCCTGTTAATGCTCAGTGGACATAATAAGGATGAAGAAAGAATAAAAACACAGAAAGTTGATGATGGAATAAATGTAATATTATTTTTAGTGATATTATTATTGACATTTTTAAAGATATGATGTCATTTACATGTGGGAAAACAGTGGACAGAAATATTTCCACTAAAATTTTGTGAATATGTGTGGTACCTGAGTATTTCTATGTATACGTACACACACATATGTATATACAGAACATGGAAAAATTTAGATGTGCACATTTTTAATATTTTCCTATTGAAATTAAATTTAGAATTGGAAATTGATATTTGAGAATTTCTTTTCTCAGTAGATGTGATTCCTTTCCTTTTTTTAAATAATACAATTACTGAGGGCTGCACCTTTGAATTCCCAAATAGTTGCCAAACATAAATATGGGATAAGGTGGACATACGTGCACATATAAATAAAATCCTATTGCTAAGACTATTTTTAATGTTTAAGTGCAGTAGGTAAGCGTTTAGAAACTGTGACCTAAAGTTCATGCTATAGGTGGCTATACCTACTGTAGCCTCTCCACTTCTGTTTTAAGATAAAAGTTTGCCTGTTTGAAACATTACTTTCCCAGAGGCAGGTATTATACGTTGTATCTATCTGTGATGAAACTATGGGAATATGTATGACATGAAAACACTGTTGAGTACTATAGCCTAAAACATGACCATGAACTTGCACTGGAGGGGAGAGCAGTCACATCACGTGTAACTTACTATATGGCAACTACAGTCTTGTAAAAAAAAAGGGCAAAAAGAATTACCAAAAAACCTAACAGAAATACCCAACAAAAAAAAAAAAACCCAACAGTTTTTTATTTTGAAATATACTTGGTGTTCTCTGGAGAATGTACTTTT